>JAHHUM010000500.1:0-71544 GCA_036173005.1 Crenichthys baileyi | reverse complement strand
TTCCCCTTTTTTTTTTTTTTCCCCCCCCCTTTTTCCCCCCCCCCCTTTTTTTTTGTTTTAAAAAAATTTTTTTTTGTAAACCTTTTTTTTTTAAAAAAATTTTTTGTTTTTTTTTTAAAATAAAAAAAAAAGGGGGGGGCCCTTTTTTTTCCCCTTTTTTTTTCCGCATTTTGTTTTCTATTTTTTGGGTTTTAAAGGGGTTCCCCCGGTCCTTTTTCCCCCCAGCCTGCGGGGGCCCCCCCCTTTTTCCCCAAAGGTTAACGGGGGTTTAAAATTGGGCCCGGGGAAGTTTTTTTCCCCCCCCCCCTGATTTTTCCTTGGGGTTAAAAGGGGGTTCTTAAATTTGGGGGCCCCAAGGAAAAGGGGCCCTTCCCCCCCAAAAAATTTTTTTTTTGGTTACATGTTCCCCCCCTTTTTTGGGTTGGGGGAAAAAATTTTCCCCCTTTTTTTTGGCCCCTTTTACAGGTTTGAAAAGGGTTTGGCCCAAAGTTGGGTTGGGAAATTTGCTTTCCCAATAAAAAAAATTTTTAAAATTCGAAGGTTATTGCCGTAAAAAAATTTTTTTTCCCCGGGGGGAAAAATTTTGCCCCCAAATTCCCTTTTCCATTTTCAATTATAATGAAGCCCCTTTAAAAAATTTTTTTGGAAGGGGTGGGGAAAAAATTTTTCCCTAAAAAGGGAAAATTTGGGTGGGGAAAAAGGGGGGGGGCCTTTTTGTGGCCAGAAAGCTTGGCCACTACAATTTTTGTCCCGTAAATTACCAACCCTCGGGTCCCACCCAGCAAAATGGTTCCCCCCGTTAGTGGGGGCCCCTGGGGAAATGAAAAATGTCCCTCCAAGGGGACAATTTGCCAGACCCCTTCCCCTGGTGGGAACATGTGGAGCAGAGAGAGGTGGGTGGGGCACCCTTAAGGGGGGTTAGATGGGGGGCGGTGGATCAAAGCCCAGGAGGGAGGGCTGAGCCATTGTACTGGCGGTAAAATCACAACACGCCTTTTTTCACAGGTCCCCCCCCAGTAACGACCTTGGCCCAAAGCGTGGAGTAATAAGGCCAGTAGGAGGAGAAAGTGGGGGCCATTGGGTTGGGGTGTGGGATAAAAGGTGGGTTTTTTGATTTGCGAGAAAGTTCAATAGATGGGCGGGCCATTTCAAACTTTACTGCTTTACTTTATTCTGGTCTTCCCCTGCTTTTTTTTGTTGTCATCACCCGCATGGTTTCCCAACTAACTTTGCCCCACAATGCAAACCCATCCCTGTTTGACCCAAAATTTTTTTGTCTTTTTTCTGCTTTTTGGTCCCCCCCCACCCCTCGAGTGGCCCCTTCCATTTTTTCCCTACTGCCCCACCCATCTGCCCCAGTCATACCTAACACCCTGGGTTATTGTCCCCAGCACCAAGTTCCACCCCTTTTTTTTCCCCTGTTTTTTTGAGCCCCCCTCCCACCCCCTTTTCAAACCAAAACCACTTGACCCACCAATTCTCCCCTCCTTCTGTCCCCCCTTTCGTTTTGTCCCACCCATTCTTCTTAACAATTCTGACAATTTTTTTATTTTTTTTAGAATCCAGCACTGGTTTTTTTTAAAAGCCAACTTCTGCCTTTACCCCTCTTCTGTTTCCGTGGTTTATTTTTCTTTTAATATCAAAGCTTTTTTTCCCCATTATTTAAGGACAAAAAAATCCTTGAATTCAATGGGTCTTTTTCCATGAAAATCCCTTTCCCTGTTTAGAATGGACCTAATAAATCCCAAATTTCCCTCCTTATTAATTCCACCTTCCATTCTTATGACAAACTTACTAAAATCCTTTTTGTTTTTAAAATAATTTTTTAAATGCCGTTATCTCAAGTCCAACTCACTCCCCAAATTACCAAGTTTTTTTTACTGGGGCCCAACCGGGGAAAAAATGTAGGGCACACTAATGTTCCCCCGAGTGTTTTTTCCCCGGGCCCAATTTGGAAAGGTGTTTTGTCTTTAATCGAACCCACTCCAAGGACCACCCAAGAACACATTCCACCCCCCCAGGAAGCCCCTGTTTTTTTCCCAAGTGGGGCCCCCAGGTCCCCACTTTATTTACACCATAACCTTGAAACACTTTATTTCCCAGTCCCCCCCCAGCCCCTTTCCCACACCGTTGTTTTTTTTTTTTTAAGAACCCGCACTGGAAGCCCACCTCGCTGTGCTTTGAACCCCTTTCGCACACCCACAACCGCTTTTTTCATTCAACTCCGTGGGGGGTTTTCCCCTAATTAGGTCGCCCCCCCCTTGGTTGTTTGCCCGAGGTTTGGGTTGGGGTTTTTTGTTGTCCCCCCCCGGCCCCTCCCCAAGCTCAATGGGCAAATTTAACTATAAATCTTGTCTGAAATTTTTTTGGCCTGGTGTTTGGGGTTTTTTTTTTTGTGGGTTGTTCCCAAAGCTTATTTCCCCACTGTTTTTAATTCTTAAAAAGTCCTGTTTTTTTTGTTTTGTGGGTTTTATTTTATCCTCCAACCTTCCCACAGCCTTTCAATTCCCTTTAATCTTTACGGGTGGGGGGTTTTTTTTGTTTTTTTTTTTTTAAATCTCCACCGCTTTAATTATTGGTGGGTTTCCCTTCTGTTTTTTTTTGTTTATGCAGACTTCCTGGTAATCTGAATTTTTTTTTTTCCACAGAGAAATATGTTCCCCGGGGTTTTTACTCCCCACACTAAAAAAAGCAGCCAAATCAGCAAAGTTCCCCCCCTTGGTTCCCCCCTTTGTTTATCACCCGTTTTCCCGGTTTTCCCTGGACAAAAAAAAAGCTTGCATTTCCCGTCCCACCTGGGCTTATGAGAAGCCCGCCCTCCTGGCCCAAGCTCCCTCCCCCTCCAGTCAACACACAAGTTTTTTTTTTGTTTTTTTTGTTTCCCCACTCCACCTCCGCCCTAATCACAAATGTTTTCCTGGTTAACCAGATTTATTTTCCTCTGCGCACCAGCTCCAAAATGAGTTTTTTTTTTTTTTTTGTTTTTTACAAAAAGCCTGGGTCCCACCCCCCTTTGGCCCTGAATTCCCTCCCCTATTCAGCTCCGTGTTTTTGTTTTATTTTTTCATTCATGTTTTTTAATCACAAACCTGTTTCCCTTTGTGGATTATTTTTTTTCTCCACTTCAAACCAAGTTTTTTTATCAAACTTTTCACAGGAACCTTATTCCCATCCCAAGAACCTAATGTTGGCTTGGTGGGCATTTTTAAATTTTAACGTCTGGGTTAAATCCGTGTGTTTTTTTTTTTTTTTGTTTTACCTGAAAGGCCAGAAACCGATCACCAAACCGTAAAAACCCACCGGGCATTTCAAACCACCCAAATGTTGTTTTATGGGCCTGGTCCCCCCGACCCCCCCTTCCCAGTGTAAATTAACTTTTTTTCCTGTATAATTTGGGGAGGGGGGGGGGGGGGGGAGGTTTTTTTTTTTTCCACGATTTTTACCCCTCGGGCCCCTTCCAACCCAGCTTTTTAACAACCATTATTTACCCCCCCTCCGTCAAAATCGACTACTCCTGAACACCGCCACGTTTTCCCGAGAAAAACCTACCACTATATTTTTTTTCCACACAAATTACCCACCACTAAAAATCTTTCTTAATTTCCCTCCCTTAAAAACAAACCATTCCTAATTCCCCACCAGTTTTTGTTGTTTTAAAAATCCTAGTCCAACATGTTTTTTATGGAACACCTCTTTTTTTCTTAAGTTATTAGGGCAGGGACCCCTTCCAGTCCCTAACCTAAGACATCCCCGGACACAATTTGTTTATTAATTTTTTAGCCTCAATCGAAAAATCCAAAAAAGCCAGGAGTTTTGAATTAAACAGATGTTTCCCCTGGCTTTACCTTTTTCTGTGAGTTTTTGTGGCTTAGCCCTTGTGGTCTGAAATGTCTTGTTGGGTCCCTCGTTCCATGGGGGAATCCCCAAATTTTTTTCCACACTTGTGCCCCCCCATTCCCAAATCCCTCGGACCGGCCCCCCAATTTGGTCGAAAGCCCCGTCCCCCCCCTCTGGGGCCCCTTCCCCGGGTTTTCCCCACCGTTGGAATTTTTTGGGGTACAGGTTTAAAAAAGAGTGAAATTTAAAACCCTCAAAGTTAACCCAATCCAGCCCCTTTATTTTTCGCCTCTGCCAGGAGGGCAGGAGATGGAACCCCCGCCCCCCCAAAAACCCTGCCGAGCCCCCCCCCAAAACCTCTGTTTCCCCCCCCCTCCCCCCCCCCCTCCTACCTCCTGGCTTTCCCCCAGCCCCCTCGTTTTTTTTTTTTTTTTTATTGGAAGTCAACTCAAGGGGTTGTGGGGGTGGTTTTTTTTCAAACAATAATACCATATATCCCAATGGTCACTCGTAACATAACATTAACAATTTCCCCTTTAAGGCCCAACAATTAAGGGAGTTCGGGGTTTTGTTTTTTTCTGGTTTTATTTTTCTTCTAACAAACCTCCCAATTCCTTATTTTTGACCTTTTCTCTTCACCCCCAAATCTGGGTTTTTTGTTAATCCCTTGTCCCCACGGTTCACCAATTTATGAACTTTTGCACCAACTTTTACTATTGCCCCTTTCACACTTCCCTAAGACTTTTTTGAACTCCCCCTTCTCCCCCTATCTGCAACATTCCCAGTTGTACAACACCCATAGATAGTTTTAATATTCTACCAGTTTCCATTAAAAATCCACTGCCCTCCTTTCACCAAAACCTGCAATTGGAAGTTAAAAGAAAAAAAACAAAAAAAAAAAGGGTTTTAATTTTTGCCGCACACAGGCGGCCCAAAACCCGCGAAGACCTTGCCGCGAAATACGTGCCAGTCCCCCCACCCCACCGGGCGGACCCCCTGTGGCCCCATCTCCCTCCATTCCTTGGGAGAAGTTTTCGGGACCCCAGCTTTGTTTGTTCAAAGTCCGAAAAAAACCGTCCGCCCTTCCTTGGGGATCATCACCCCCGAAAGTTACACTTGAGCGCCTCGAACAGGGCCCCCCCGTTATTTCAGAGCAACCGCGGAAGCACAACTTGAAAGAAGCCTGAGGTCCCCCCTCCTGGGGAGCCGTGGTGGGTTTGCGCAACAGGGAAACAGGTGGGAAAGCCAAAAGAGCCAGCATAACCAGGATTAAAGTTTAAGCGATAAAACCAACTTGACATGGGGCCTTTGACACTCACAGAAAAAGTTATTAAAGGCTAAATCCAATTTTGGTTTCCCACCCCCAGTAAACATGAAATTGAAAAAAAAAAGGAAGGTTTTCCTCTGAGAGCCATCAATCAGGGTCCCAATGTTCGGGACCCCTTTCCACCTGAGCCTTTTTACAGGGTAAAAGTTTTAGATGGTTTTCCCTGACCGAGATAAGAAAAAAAACCAAGTAAAGTAAAGTTTTTTTCTCCCCTGTGAAGCTTCCCTTAGCTGGATTAGTCCCCCATAAATTGGTTAAAAAAATATCTGAATCCCCTTTAGTTTTTCGGTTCCCCAAAATAAAAGTTACTAAACACATTAAAATGGGTTTCTTTTCAAGAAATTCCAAATAACATTTGCCATCCTCATTTTTGCCTGTCAAGCAAGTCCCTATGAATTCACCCCCCACCCCTCCTAACAATTTGGTTGTTTGCCCTAGAATAACCGGAAAAAAGGTATTAATGGTGCCCCACCTAAGAAAAACCCATAGTTTAGAAAGGACTTATTTTTATCATTATCCTTCTGTTGGCCTTTGATTTTTAAATCAACATACACTCCCCTGGGTTTGTATTTAAAAAGTGGGAAGTAATAAATGGTGAGACACTTACAAAATAAATAGAAATTAAATTCACAGGTCGGTTTTTCCCCAATTTTAAATTTTTTTTTTAACTGGGGTTATTTATTTTTTTTTTCCCCCCTAATAAACCAAAAATTTTGTTGGATATTTAATATAAAAAAAAACACTTTAATTTTAAACCAAGGAATCCAGGATTTACGCAAGGCGAATAAATCTTTCATAGCCATTATGTTTGTGTACAGTTTTATTAATTACCCTGTAAAAAGTATTAATACTAAATAACAGAAAAACAAAAAGATGACAACGGGTCCCCCCCCATAAAAGGTCCATGGATGGAAAGGGCCTTTCTAAATGTTTTATGTTTTTTTAAACACAACAACCCTTAACACCCCCATTTTCCTCCGTCTAGAAAAGGTTTGTTTAATTAGTTTTTGGGCTTAACCTCCATGGCTTTCCACAATGCTCCAGTGGGGGAGCACCAACAAACAAACTGGTTTTGAGCTTTGGGTTGAAGGTTTTTCCCATTAATCATTTTTTGGTAGGAGATGTTTTTTTCTTCATAAGTGGGAAATGAATTTGGGGGTTTTGAAAAGATGGCAGTAAAAAAAACAGACACCAGGGTTCATGAAAGAAGAACAAATTTTTAATGAAGTGGGGTTTTGGAAAGCCCCCCCTCTCATTTTATAATTAAATAAATGGTGTTTCTTTAGGATCTTACAGTTATTTGATTAAGTTTTAAATTAAATCCCAAATTTTCATACCAGTTTTCCTTTTTTATAGAATTTTTAAGAAAAATTAAGACCATGGAGCCTCAGGAGTGAAACAGTTGGATGAGAGTGTGACGTTTAAAAAGGCCATTTACATTGATGACAAAAGAGGCACATTTATTTGGCATATAGTAAATATCTCTGAGGTTAAAATGTAGATTAGTTTTTTTTTCTTAATACAACAAAATGTGTCATTATCTGCTTCAGCAAAATGTTTTTTAATCAATCCTAGACTCTGTTTTTCCTTAATTCAACTTCTATCAAAAAATAAAAACTGTGTAAAATTTTTGTAAACCTTTTTTGTTTGATTCACAATAATTTACATTCAATCGAACCCCGGCCTAGAAAGAGAACTGGTACAACATGTCCTATGTTATTTTAACTTTAAATGACTTAGAAACTTGGCCGCTGTCTGATGAAAATATAAATATTTTGGGTCGGGGCTAAAGCCCCCAATGTTTCAAGAGCCTAAAAACGCCCCTGCTGAACGCCGAAGGAGACGACGTTCTCTACGTTCCCACACTGGGACTCCCACAACATGCTGGTCTTCTCTGCATCCTTAGAACCAGAACCAAACATGGAGAGCCAGAATTCAGTTATATATCCAGTTTTATACTAATCTGGAACAAACTTTCAGAAAACTGTAAAAATGCTGAATCCCTGAGTTCTTTTAAATCAAGGTTTAAAAATTAGTTTAGAGTTTCTGTTTGAAGGAGATGCCTCCTTCCCAGGGAGAAACATTACATTTTGTTAAGAAAATTTGGGCCTAAAAGCTTCGAGACAAACTATTAACTTTAGTCTGTCGTCCAACTATTTTTTACTTTCCTGTTTTTTCTTCTTGCTTTACTTTATCATGCCACTGTAATGCACTTTGTTTTTTTGTAAAGCACTTTGATTTGTTTTGTTGCTGAAATATGCTACATGAATAAACTTGCCTTGCCTTACTCTTGCTACTGCTGGACGGACAGACTGTCCTTCACTTCAAACCAACATGAACTCCTCTGAGGAAGTTCTTCAGGGTCTCCAGATCAAACACTGAACTGATAAACCAGGCTTTAGTTCTGGTGGGTTTTGAATCTCCATCAAACAGTCCTCGCCCCAGAAGATTCTAACAATCATGATGGAGAACTTGATGGAAATCCTGGAGCTGAGATGATTCTAATCACAGTAAAACCAGTTTGTTGGATAAATTCTAAGAAGAGGAGCTGCATCATCTGGCTCCCAGTTGGTGTTATTCTGAAGTCCATGTGGAGGCAAAGCTCCTCCTGAAATCACCAGAACTAATAAAGTCAGGTTTTATAGAAGGAGGAACTTTTCAGATGATATATTTGCTTTAGCTTGAAATATGTGATAAAAAGTAAATAAAATGAAGGAAAAGTTCTTTAAGAACCTGACTGAGAAGAGACGGTTCACTAGAACATGTTGAAGTGTTTGAGGCTTGTTAGTTGGAGATAATTTAACCACAAAGCAGACGGATGTTTTCTGGACCACCTAAAAGACACCATGTCTGAGCTGCAGGATAGAAATAATGTTCATCATACATGTTGTTAGATGTTGTGCAGTTAGGATGCGTATATTATTTAATATTTAATTAAATGACCATTCAGTCTGCCACATATTGTCTTGGGAACACCAGCCCAATATAGCCGTGTTATTAGTACAATAGATAAAAGAGTGATTTGAGCACTGGCATTATTAAACACCAAACTCTGCACACATATGGAATAAATTCACAACAACGTCTCTCCAAAATATAAGAATTTATTAGTGGAAACTATTCAACTGTAAGTTAAACATTTTTCAGTCAATAACTAACTAGGCTAGAAACAAGTAAACCTGAAAGAATAAATAAACTAATGAATGGGAACAAATAAAATGGTTGAAATGCATAACCAATAAAATGTTGTAATGATATCACCATTCAATTATATATATGTTTAAGATTCAAGGTTCATTGTGCAATATGGAAATTAGGTCAAATTAGTTTTAAAAATAATGTGTTCAGGAACCCAAACATGAAATGTTTTCATTTAGAAACAATAAACAGAACCAGCAAATAAAGGAATCATCCAGCAACCTTTAAAAAAAGCAAAAAGTAAATGATGTTGAATGTTGGTGAGACAGTCCAGAGAAAAGCCTGAAAACTCGAGCAGCAAGGTGAAGAGACATTTAGAGAAACACTGAAACATCCAGTTTGACTCAACAGAAAGGCTGAGAAATTCTCAAACTGCTTTCTACATAGTAACAGAACTCTGTACAAGATCAAATATAGATCAGAACATTCACAGGACATAGAAATACAAAAGCAGAAAAGTTCATCAGACATACAAGGAAAATCTAACGTAAGTTCATCAGATAACAGATGTAGAAAAAGCTGCTAGTAGTTTAAAGCCTGGCTAATGGCTGCCTGAATAGAAGAACTCATATTTAACATGTGAGCTGATGTTGATCAGTTAGATTATAATAAAGGACTGGAACCATCTCTCTCTGCTGAAGTTCTAACTTGGGTCAGGAGGACCAGTAAAACTGGACCTGAAATAAACCCTAAAGCCAGAAAACATTTACAGCTTTTCTTTGGTCAAAAGATCCAAATTATTAACTTGAAGTAAACAGTTTTCATAGTTTTACTCGTCTGGATTTGAGTTGATGAGAAAATGATGGAGAGGTTGTTCCTCAGGAGGTTCAGGCAGCTGCTGGGTCAGATTTCTGGGTCTGATTGGGCTCAAATGTTAAATCTGTTGCTGTTCTGACTGCAGCATTAATAATTCCCACTGTTTCTCTCCACCTTCAACACATCAGACCTCCAGCTCTCAGAGTCCTGTCCTCCACAGACATCCTCAGGTTAATCTGCAGCTGTGTCCAGGTTGGACCACCTGGCAGAAGAACATCTGGACAGAGGTTTCTGGGTGGATCTTCACCTCCATCATTACAATTAATTTCACTTCACTGTGTTAACAAGCCAATCAACAGTGGTACCTAATAAAGTGGCCAGTGAGTGTAGCTCCACAGTTGATTTAACCCAGTCCATGGATGAGGTTTAGGTTCTGCGGACAGCATCTTCCAGTCAGGAACCAGAACACTGATCCAGGACGTTTGAGTCTCACTGAATTTTATTGATGACTTAATCAGTTTCTCTCCAGGTTCTGATCCTAGCAGAGAAACACTGCAACATGCATTTAACCGAACCATCAGAAGAACAGAACTAGACTATGTGGTGGTGTTTAAGGAGAAGACCTCAAAGGATCAGCAGGGGATTATTTCTCTGACTGACTCAATCAGAGAGGAGGGTCCATTTAATGTTGTCTTCACAATCATCTCCAGTACTCACTGATCCTTTTAAAACTAGGAACCAGTCAGCATAAAATGGTTCCCCAGCTCAGACACAGGCAGCAGAAATGGTTTGGTTACCTTCATACCTTCAGTTTGAGAACAACTGCTGGATTGGGCCTCGTAGAACCTAAACTGGTTCTGTTCTGGAAACATCCCCCTGACTGCTTTACCCTGAGTTTTAGTCAGATTCTTCTACTTAAAAAGGCTTCAAGTTCTTTATAATCAATACTGATCAATACAGAGTCTGCAGACTGGATCAAGTGTCCTCTGATGATCCATCAGAACCTTCACGGAGATCTTCTCTCTAATCAAAAGTCAGATTGGATCAGTAATCAAAGATGAATCAACAAACTGATCCCACTGACTGATCAGCCATCAGAGGAGTCGGATCAGTGGAGATGCTTCTGGTCCTGATGTCCTCTGGTTGGTCCTGGACCTCAACTGTCCTCAACCTCAGACAGAACACAGACAGACAGAAGACAAACGGACAGAAGACAGACGGACAGAGAGACAAACCTTTGACTTTGAGCTGAACTGTTTTTTGTCTCCTGATGTTTCCACCGGAGACTCCACATCTATAATCTCCACTGTCTTCATCTGTGGGACGTCTCAGAGTCAGACTGAGGTCTCCAGTTTTCATCAAGTCTTCATTCATCTTGGTTCTGTTCCTGTAGAACTGGTGCTGTTCTTCAGGATGATCAGAACCGTTCTCAAACACATGGACCTTCCTGTCTTTACTGTGCCACCAGCACACTCTTGCATCTCCTAGCAGCTCAGGTGTTGTTGTGAACGGCAGCAGGACAGACTCCGCCCCCTCCTCCACCTCCACCTGACAGACTGAGAGAACAACAAAGAGGAAGATGAGCTGTAGAGGCAGCAGCAGCAGCTCTTCATCACTTTATTGACTGATTGTGTAGAAAGCTGAAGGCCAGAAGCAGATGAGAGCAGAAGGTAACAGAAAGGTTCTGCAGATGATCTGAGTCTTGATGCTGTTGAGATGTTTAGTCAATGTGCTGCTTCATGGCAGTGTGCAGCTGCTTCATGGCAGTGTGCAGCTGCTTCATGGCAGTGTGCAGCTGCTCTCCTTTTTCTTCATTACAAGCATGATGTTTGGGGAGAAGAAGCTGGATCCCTGTAGAGACACCAAGTTCTCATCAACATCACATGTGAGAAGCAGCTTTCCATCTTGAAGATTCAGGATCAAACTGCATCACTGGTTCTGATCCAGTTTACTGTGGAAATGATCTTCAATGGGTCCAGATGCTGCTGCTCAGACGGACCTCAGATCTGTCCAAACAAACTCCAATCACTGAGTGGATCTGCTCCATCGGTCCTGTTGGACCTTGGAACATGTTAGCAGGATGAAGCAAACGGGCCAAAGCTTCAGGCTCTGAGAGCAGAACCACAGCTTGAAGAGACAAGTCTGCACTTCTGGACTTTAGGCCTCCAAACTGGACCGGTCTGTCTGCTGGATTCTTCAAGAACTTCACAACTAAATATCCAGACCTGTCTACTACATAGGAGCTTCTACAGATGTTCAGAAGGAGAAAGTTCTTCAAGGTTGAAGTTGGACCTTCACTGCCAGTTAAATCTTCTCCTAAAGATCTGCTTCCCAGGTTCTTTAGACCTGGAACTCCAGTCGAAACGAACTCCCAGCCATCAACATCCCATAATAAGCAACGTGAGTTGGTGGACCGATCAGGATGAGGCTCTGTGTGTTTGTGACAGAAACTTGAAGACCAGTTTAGTTTGGTTCTGTCAGACCTTCAGCAGTAGAGGACTTGTTTCAATGAGCAACACTTTGTCAGCAGAACCAAGCCAGGTGGCTCTGGTTCTGGTTGCATGTGATCTTCTCTGGACTCTGGACTCACCTGCTGGTACTGAGTGGTTCTCTGGTTCCACTGATGTAAAACAAACATCTAATCACTGTTGGAGCTCCAGGTAGTTGGTGAGAGCCAAGCAGAAATGTTCCTGTGCTGATCCAAATGGTTCCTTTGGAAGAACCTATTAGAACCTTGGCCTAATTTCTTCTGCTATCCTGTAAATTTAGTGAGAAATGCTGCAAATCTTAATGTGATGTTGGTTCTGCTGATTTCAGAACAAATGTTCCTGTCAGATGTGAAACTAACATTTCTGAAACTTAAATGCTGATGTTTCTCTTGTGATCCATCTGTCGGTTCTGAACCCAAACTTGTTTCTCCAGCAGTGGAAATGGGCCTGAGTCAAAGCGTCCAGCTGCTTCTTCAGTCCGATCAATGAAGTGATGAAAACTTGGAGATGGAAACTTGTCCCTGCCTGGACTGGACCTCTGCCTCCTGCTCTGGTTCCTCATCTTCATCATTCTAATGTGTTGTTATGGAAACATGCTGCTCTCATTACATCACATTTACTTTGACTCTGAAACTCCAACATTTCACTTTCACCTTCTAATGAGCTTCTGATCACTACTGATCACAACTAATCAGCTGGTTGGAAACATACAACAACATCAGATTTAAACCACTGACCTTTGAACCAGAGTTGAACTTTTTTCTTCATCAGGATATTTCCCTCCCTGCTGGAGACGCTGCAGGTGTAGATGCCACTGTCTTCATCTGTGGGATGTTTCAGAGTCAGACTGAGGTCTCTTCGTTCATCTTGATTCTGGTTCTGTAGAGCTGGTCCTGTTCTTCAGAATTATCAGAACCGTTCTCATACACATGGACCTTAGAGTTGTCTTTGTCCCTCCACTCCACTTCAGCATCTCCAGGCAGGCAAACTCTGGTTCTGCAGGGCAGCTGGACAAACTCCACCCCTGAATCCAACTCCACCTGTTGGACTGAGAGGACAACAAAGGACAAGATGAGTTTGACAGACAGCAGCAAGAGGTCTGATGGTCACATGACTGTCTCCTCCTTGTCTCTGTCTCATGTAGGTGGAGGACTCTCAGACTGGAGAAGGTCCAGCAGGTTGTTTTTGAAGACATGGACCAACCAGGTGACCTGAGCTCAGGTGACGTCTGTCTTGTCGGACAGAAACCAGTTTAAACCAGTTTCTGATGTAGACGTGTTTCTTCTTCAGGACATTTAAAGGAGCTACCAAAGGAGTCAGAAACTACTGAGGAACCAATCAGATGGATGAATGAGTGAGTGAGAAGACTGTGGAGTAGAAGATGATCAGAGTGCTGAGAAACCCTCTGAGATCCTTTGTTCATGAACCATGATGGAAACATCATTTTAGAGATATCTGTTCATCTCCACTCTGAGCTTCTGATGAAGATCTAGTAATCAGCTGCTGACTGACAGTAAACTAACATGCTCTGATTCATCCTCAGTCACTGACCCATTAGGTTCTGGTTCTGTTTGTCCGCATCCTGTAAAGGAGACATGAAGCTGCTGACATCTGACCCAGAATCCACCAAAAGGCTCCACAGAGAAACAGAGGGGAGCTTCTAGAGTCCTGCTTAGGATCCTCATGAACAAGGTTGTGGCAATGACAGGAGATCAAAAAGTGACCATCAGCATTATGGGTAATGTAGTTTTAGAGACTCACCTGACATGAAATAGTGCCGAAAATGATATAAAACACCTGCAGCAACAATTAGAAGCAGAACCGGGAAAACCACGAGAACCAGGAGAGTTTTGGCCCAGGATGGAAATCGTTCTGCAGAGACACATGAAGAACATCATGACCTCTGACCTGGATCTACAGCAGGTGTTTGTTTCTATGACTGACCTTTAACCAGAAGTTCTATGTCTGTAACTCTCTGTTCTTGTCCTCTAAAGTTTCTGATGTTGCAGGTGTAGGTTCCACTGTCAGACAGCTGCAGGTTGGTCAGATTTAGGCTGAGATCTCCAGTCTCCAGAGCTTCAGTATTCATGGATGTTCTGCCTCCGTAAAGCTGGTTCTGATCTTTAAGGTCATCTCCTTCCTGCTGACACTGGTGCACGGTTGAAGGACAGAGGTTGGAGCGACTCCACACCACTGTGTGGGTTGTCCATTTCAAAAGTGTGAAACTCACAAGGCAACAGGATGAACGGATGCCCCTCAAACATTTCTACAGCTGAGTCCTGCAGGGAGGCTGTGAGGACACACAGAGTAGATGGTTTTAGATTCAACATAATCATCTGCAGGAGGTCTGTAGACAAGCTGTCAGCATTAAGAACAGAGCAAACAGGACTTTTACTGAAAGAAGGTTCATTAAAGCTCTTCAACAGAGTCTTCTCTGGTGGAACCGGGAGACCAACAGTATGAGGAGCTGCTTGAATCTCTAAGTTCAAATGAGCTGCTTGGTTATGATCAGGCATCTAAAGCGGAGTTGGCAGCTTCTGGTGTGTTATGACAACTTGGGCAGCTTTGACCCGTTACCACAGAGTCTTCTCAGTGGTACAGGCTGAGTGTGGATCCTCCTTTTAAAGAAACTGATTTCTAAATGAAGTCATGTTTCATTAGTCTGGTAAAAAGTCCGTTTTAGAACAAAAAGAAGGATTTTAACAGTTTTTATGTCATCTTAACACACTTTTACATTTGTTAGACTTAACTGCTGCTATTTATTCCTAACTATATATTTTCTCCTACATTGTATTTTTGGCATTACTGTACAGTCTCTGTTTACTATTTTATCATTATTGCTTGATTATGCCTGTAACTTTAAAGTTCCCCACCGAGGGACAAATAGTGGACTATCATATCCTCAGATTTATTTATTGAACTTTTCTTGAAAAGCAGGAATAACAAAGAGTATAAAAAGTAGCACAGGTAACGGTGAACAAAATACAGAAAAAATAGGTAAAAACAATGGAAATATGCAAGTAAATAGACCAAAATAATAATAATAATACTCATAACAACAAAAGGAAAAGTTCAAGGAGCCCAACATAAGACAGAATAATACTGATGGTGGTCAGAGGGCCCGGTGGCTTCAGTTCTGTCAGTCTGCCCCAGAGCAGCTGTGGCTACAATGTACGTAGCTCACCACTGTAGGTGTATGAATTTACCATTTTCCATTTAAAGCTTTCTCTACACCCTTCTTATGAAGGGGGACCACCACCCCAGTCCGCTAGTCCAGAGGCACTGTCCCCAACCGCCACGCAATGTTGACGAGGCGTGTCAACCATGACAGCCCCACAAGATCCAGAGATTTGAGGTGCTCAGGCCGGATCCCATCCACCCCCAAAGCCTTGCCACCGCGGAGCTTTTTAACCACCTCAGTGACTTCAGCCTGGGTGATGAAAGAGTCCAACCCTGAGTCCCCAGCCTCTGTTTCCACCAGGGAATGCGTGATGGCAGGATTGAGGAGATCCTCGAAGTACTCCTTCCACCGCCCGATAACGTCCCCAGTCAAGGTCAGCAGCTCCCCACCCCCACTATAAACAGTGTTGGCGAAGCACTGCTTCCCCCTCCTGAGGCGCCGGACGGTTTGCCAGAATCGCTTCGAGGACAACCGGTAGTCCTTCTCCATGGCCTCACCAAACTCCTCCCAGGCCCGAGTATTTGCCTCTGCCACAGCCCGGGCCGCAGCACACTTGGCCTCACGATACCCGTCAGCCGCCTCAGGAGTCCCACAGGCCAGCCACAGCCGACAGGACTCCTTCTTCAGCTTGACAGCATCCCTTACTGCTGGTGTCCACCACCGGGTCCTGGGATTGCCGCCGGGACAGGCACCGCAGACCTTACAGCCGCAGCTACGGGCAGCAGCATCGACAATAGATGCGGAGAACATGGTCCACTCGGACTCTATGTCTCCAACATCCCCCGGAATCTGGTCAAAGCTCTCCCGGAGGTGGGAGTTGAATACATCCCTGGCCGAGGGCTCCGCCAGACATTCCCAGCAGACCCTCACTATGCGCTTGGGCCTGCCAAGTCTGTCCGGCTTTCTCCTCCTCCAGCGGATCCAACTCACCAGCAGGTGGGGATCAGTGGACAGCTCAGCCCCTCTCTTCACCCGAGTGTCCAAAACATGCGGCCGAAGGTCTGATTATACGACAACAAAGTCGATCACTACCGCTCGGCCCATAGGCCGAAATGACAGTCAGAGACCTATTCCCAACCCGAAGGCGCAGGGATGCGACCCTCTCATCCACTGGGGTAAACCCCAACATGAGACGGCTGAGCTGGGGGACAACAAGCAAACACACACCAGCCCGCCGCCTCCCCCCGTGGGCCACTCCAGAGTAGAAGAGAGTCCAGCCCCTCTCGAGGAGATGGGTTCCAGAGCCCACGCTGTACATGGAGGTGAGCCCGACTATTTCTAGTCGATATCTCTCAACCTCCTGCACAAGCTCAGGCTCCTTGCCCCCCAGCGAGGTGACATTCCACGTCCCTAGAGCCAGCCTAAGCATCCGGGGATTGGGCAGCTGAGGTCTCCACCTTCGTCCGCCACTCAATCCTCTTTGCACCGGTCCCTCACAGTTCCCCCTGCAGGTGGTGCGCCCACTGGGGGATGGCCTCGCGTCTCTCGTTTGGGCTTGGCCCGGCCGGGTCCCGCGAGGAGCAACCCAGCCACTAGGCACTCTCCGGCAAGTCCCAACCCCAGGCCTGGCTCCAGGGTGGGACCCCGGCTCCACCGTACCGGGCGACGTCACGTGCCTCGATATATATTTGTCCTTTCGTCTCTTCTTTTTGCAGATGACGTGGTCCTGCTGGCCCCTTCTAGTCAAGACCTACAGCTTGAGCTGGGGCAGTTCGCAGCCAAGTGTAAAGGGGCTGGGATGAAGATCAGCTCCTCCAAGTCAGAGGCCATGGTACTTGACCGGAAAAGGGTGGCTTGTCCTCTTCAGGTTGGAGGAGAGTTCCTGCCTCAAGTGGAGGAGTTCAAGTATCTCGGGGTCTTGTTCACGAGTGAGGGAAGAATGGAGCGGGAGATCGACAGACGGATCGGTGCGGCTGCCGCAGTAATGGGGGCACTGTGCCGGTCCGTTGTGGTGAAGAAAGAGCTGAGCCGAAAAGCGAAGCTCTCGGTTTACCGGTCGATTTACATTCCTACCCTCACCTATGGCCATGAACTTTGGGTCATGACCAAAAGAACGAGATCCCAGATACAAGCGGCTGAAATGAGCTTCCTCCGTAGGGTGGCCGGGCACTCCCTCAGAGATAGGGTGAGGAGCTCGGCCATCCGGGAGGGGCTCGGAGTAGAGCCGCTGCTCCTCCACATCGAGAGGAGCCAGTTGAGGTGGCTCGGGCATCTATACCAGATGCCTCCTGGACGCCTTCCTTGGGAAGTGTTCCAGGCACGTCCCACCGGGAGGAGGCCTAGGGGAAGGCCCAGGACGCGCTGGAGGGACTATGTCTCTCGGCTGGCCTGGGAACGCCTTGGGCTCCCCCTGGAGGAGCTAGAGGAGGTGTCTGGGGAGAGGGACGTCTGGGTGTCTCTGCTCAGTCTGCTGCCCCCGCGACCTGGTCTTGGATAAGCGGAAGACGACGAGTACGAGTACAAGTACAAGCTTTCTCTACAGAGAAAGTCTTCATGCAGAGCTCCAAGATGATTCTCCTGGGCGATTTAAACCGGCTGATAAGCCATGCATCATCATTTACCAGCAGGTCAGTAGGATCTCTGAGGTCTTCTATTGGCGATGTCCTCCAGCTGAGCCAAAGCTGCCATCTTTTCACAATTATTATTTATGGACATGTGATTGTCTCCAGCTTGTCCACCTTAGGAATCATCAAACTTGACTTGTTTGAAGTTAACCTGCTGATCTGACACCATTTTTTTCTCAGTGAGAATGAAAGTGCCCCTTAGATGATTCACATGCAGTTTATGCTCCTCAGCGCACAGATTGGTGTGCATTTCCATCAACAGGTGACAAAAACAGAGGAAGTTTCACAGTTTCCATCTGACTGAGGTTGTTCCCATACTTTTCCAAGGTGTGAGGCCAAATTGAGTGGCTTCCACACATTTTCACAAATGGTGCTTAAAACATTGCGCCGCAAGGCTTTTATGCATAAGTACGCTTCATACATGAAGCCCAAAAACCTTAGAGGCTGGCTGGACAGGGCATAACCAGTCATCCGACTCTATTGTGCCCACGTCCGTTTCCCACTTGTCTCTTACTTTGTCAGGATTATTTAAATTTAGATTACGGCCAGGGAGAATCAGGGTCACTTCTACACCATTCTAAAACAATCTGGAACCGTGCAGCCCATAGTTAAAAGGAAAATGAACGTGCAGCTGAGCTATTTTAAAATCACAAGATCTGAGCCTGTTAGCGATTACATCTAAAAGGGGTGACGTAGAATACTTGAAGCAGCTTCACACTGCCATGAAGCAGCACATTGACTAAACAGAATAGTTAAGGCCATTCCAGCCTGTCAAACGCCTTCTCTGCATCACTCGAAATGACCAGAGCTTCTGCCTTGTACGATGCTGAATAATGTTAAGTAGGCGTCTCACATTGTGTGAAAAATACCTTCCATGTATAAAACCAGCCTGGTCTTTGGCAAAGATGAAGAGGAGAACCTTTTCCAAACGTGAGGCCAGGATCTTTGTAAGAAGCTTTGTATCTAAGTTTAAACCAGATATGGGCCTACATGAAGAAAGTTCTTCAGAGAGTTTCCCCTTTTTTAGCACCAGAGAGATATTAGCATGGAGAAAGGGCAAGAAAACTAGACGAATGTCCATAATTGAAGTGACTACACTGAGAATTCATGTTTTATCCGATTGTTTTTCTTAGAATTTCTACTGTCCATTTTTCATTGTTATGCAGTTCCCCAATTCGCTAAATGTATAGAATCACAACTCCATCTTTATCAAAGTATATTCCTTATTTCTGGCATATTTTAAACAGTTTATTGGCCTTTAATCCTATAGATGGAACAAATTCTTTGGTCAAGTTTAAACTATTTCATTAACATTCAATGGTGGGGTAATAAAGTCTGACAGTTTATGTTTTATTCTTGCTTAGTTAGTATATAAGTATGCATTTAGTGTAATGAAAGGTTTTTTTATTCTCTTTTACTTCTCAAACCCCAAACCAACCGAAAAATGAAAACATCAAAATACTGATTGATTAAAAATTAGACTTAAAGGTTAAATAAGAATCATTTTATTAATTGGAGATTTGGGTTGTTCATTACCAGAACTGATTATTTTTACAGATTAAACATGAAAGGACAGAATGAACTAATGAGATAATGAGAAAAAACTGAATAATTAACAATAATTTGGAATATGAATAGCAAGTTATTTGTAAATTGTATGTGTTAAATTGCCTGAAAATTCAAAATTACAATGGTAATGTTACAGATTTTGTTATTGGGAGAACTTTGCCAATTTCGGAAAAAATATAAGAACCTTAACGAAATTACTACAACAAAATAAGGAAATTTTTGTGTGTTTCCAGTAGTTTTAGAAACAGTGGAGTGATACAATTCACAATAGCGAAACAGATTTTCATTTTTCTAAAACAAATTAACTCATGTTGCAGAAACAATAATGCAGCCATAAAGAAAGGATTGGTTTGTTTATGCCAGAAGGGGTTGAAAATAAAGTCTGTCATTTCGAGGCAAAGTGTCATGAAGGAAGCTGCTTGGTGTTTTTTGACTTTCTGACTGATCAATCAGTTACAGCCTGTTAACATGGAGAACCAAACTCCTCGTCCACAGGAGGAACCTGCGTGGACAACAGAGCACTGGAACAAGGTCTGCTCAGATGACAGAGGAGAATGCTGGCGCCAACAAAATAAAAGGCTGAGCAAAGGAAGTATCTCCATGGACAAGGCTTTGGACAGAGCAGCACAAAGAGTCTGACTGAGCACCCCAGCCAGGTCAAACCAGAAGTTATTTACATACTTTTTTCAAAACAATTTATACCTAATTCCCTTTCACATATAGTAACAACAGTAAAACCTTTATCTACCCCATTAGTGAACTCATACAATATTTGCCTCATTAAAAACCTTGATTTATCAGCCTTCTTTGTTGGTAAAGACTCTAGAGCTGTCGTAACCATTTGTATATCATGACAAAGTTCTTCAGATGGAGACAAGTTGTGTTTAGTCTGGAGCTCGTGTTCCAACTTTAGTTGCAAGTAATCATAACAAATACGCACTGGGGTCAGACTTTGGTCTGTTAAGTCCATCAAGGGGAGTCAGCCAACCTCCCTGCTCAAATAGAGGAAGATGCTAGAACAGCTATTAAACTTCTTCAAACCTTAAATGTGTACCTCATTTCAGCTGCTGGCTGGCAGCTTTAAACAAAATAGATTATAAAGTCAACAGAGAGCTTGTGAGCAACCATAAATATTTAGGTCTTGCATAAATAATAACAAATAAAATAAGTGGATGCAAATGCATGAACAGCACCTTCGAAAACATATATCCAGGTATCTGCTCCTCTAACAGTCAAACCTGAATAGAAACACTCAAGTCAGTCATCTGGTAAGTTCCTCCTCGCTGCAAGGCTTTGTCCAAAAAGGCAGCCACGTCTTTGAGTTTTGAGTTTCCTTCCCATTAC
Source organism: Crenichthys baileyi (assembly GCA_036173005.1). Lineage (NCBI taxonomy): Eukaryota > Metazoa > Chordata > Actinopteri > Cyprinodontiformes > Goodeidae > Crenichthys > Crenichthys baileyi. The sequence continues at coordinate 51,279 of JAHHUM010000500.1, read as the reverse complement.
ATTTAATCATGACCATAGCTGGATTCAACACAGCAAAGACGAACCCTCTCTCCTTAAGCTGTTGTTTCACCGAGTAGAACCTTTGTGGCTTTCATACAACAGCTGCAGAAAAATCCTCAAATATCATGATTGGGGCTCCTTTACAGACCAAAGACCATCCCTTCCTTGCCACCTGCATTTGGATCTGGATTTTATCCTGGAAGTTGTGGGGCTTCATGATAACTGCCACTGGACAGGAAGTGGAAGGTGTGCAAGGGCGCCTCAAGCCAATATCTGCTCATTTTAGCTCCAGCAATACTGATCAGTGAGACCAAAAATAACATCTGCAGATAAAATAACAGAACAAGAAATACCAACCGCTGTGATTGAAATGCTCTTTAATTCATACAACTACTAATAATAATAATATGTAATATTATATGCATGTATTACAGTCTGCATATCATGTAATTATTCATAGTTTTTTAGTCTTGATTATATATTTCCTTTTTTAATTTACTATCAAATGTGAAACAGAAGAACCTTGTGCTACTAATATATTACAGTCTCACAGCAGACTCCACAGTTACAGAGAAGAACCCTCTCTGTAACAGTCCCTCGGAACAGAACTGTCTGGATCAACTTTTTACTGGACCTTTAAACAGAACTGCCACTCACAACATGGCGGCGAGGTTGTGATAAACGCTCGTTGATTACAGAACAATATAGTTTAATGGCAGCATTCTGTCTGCATCTAAATAACTTTAAATCCGTTTCACAGCTGAATCTCACCTGCAGAGACAAACTGGACGAAGACGGCTGTCAGCAGCGCCCAGAGTGATGCAGTCACCAAAGGACCCATTTCCTTGCTGGTTCGACCAACCCGTCCAAACATCAGTGTAGTTTCATGAAACGTTTCTAAGTGGAAAAAAAATTTCCGAACATCTAAATACGAAAGTTCAACTTAAAATACTACAGCCTGTTAGTTGCAGGCTAAAACTATACTTCATGAAATAAACTTAGAGAAAGCGATAAATAACAGAACCAGGCAGGTGCGGAGCCAGATGGAGGTGAAGGTGGAGCTTCTCTCTGGTGATGTTTTCCTTGTCAAACAGGTTTTACTGTGTTGAATATTCCAGGAAGATTTTTTCTCTTTATTTAATAACAGTTACAAACAGACCAAGGCACACAGCATCAAAACACAGTAACAACAAATTTCACATGCTGAGTTATTTATATTCAAAATATTATAAAGTAAAACAATAAATATGCATAGCAAAGAACAAACACAAAGATGTCTAAGTTAAATATATATTACATCAAACCAAAGTTGTTAATCAAAGTATAAGGTTTTTGAGCAGATTTATTACCAAATTATCTCAGCAAAGGAGAAGTGCTCACTAACAGACAACATGAGAGAAATAGGCCTTTCGTCTACATGGAAAAGAGAGAAGATCATGAAAAATGGGAGCAACAACAAAAGTGTTTATATATTTGTTCAGTGTATTTTGTCCTAATTTTAGATTTTATATGTATTCCAAAATTATGCCTTTTAAGCTGAGCTGGGTACATGTCCTTCTGTAAAACTTTCCTCATGAACTTGTCATTTCTCATCCTTATACTCTATGTTTTATATGTGCAGTTTTCTCAGACCAGAGGAGGTTTGGAGTGAAACACATCATGTTTAACCATAGATTTAGGAGGGGTTGGTGTTGCTTTCATCAAGTTTATGTAAACCTTGACATCATAAACAAGGTTGAATTTCAAACAACATCTGTTGAACAATATTACCATCATGTGATATAGCCCAAATACCCTTTAGAAACAGATTCTCCAAAAATATAGATTACCCAGGAAGATTTTTGTGAAGCGTGTATCAAGGCTTGTGTTGATGACGCATGTAATTAGTAAATTGCCTGCACTTGTATAGTGATTTATCAAGTCCAAAGACCCCAAAGCACTTTACACTACAATAATCCACCCATTTATCCACTGACAGTGGTGAGCTTCTTAGTAGCCACAGCTGCCCTGGGGCAGATTGACAGAAATGAGGCTACCATACAGTCGGTGCCACCAGACCCTCTGACCACCATCAGCAGGCAAGGTGAGTGAAGTGTCTTGCCCAGGGCACATCACCTGAGACAGGAGGGATGGCGCTAAGAACTGGGAACCCGCCAATTACACCCCATTAGATGACATTTGAAACCTCACGACCCATCCGTACCATGTGACTGATTTAAGAACTGAGTCACCAGTTTGCATGATTCGAAATATAGTAGCGGAACTACCGCTACTATAAAAACTACCTGAAGTCCAGCACAGTGGTGAGTTTGTTAATTTTAAATAAAATGTCCCTAGTAAAATAAGAATGGGTACAAAGTAACACAAGCACATTCACATCATAACCCTCTCCCTGTTTGTTTTCACTTTCTCTTTTGACCCAGCCATTGTATCTGTAAGGCAGATTAAGATCATACTGAGACCATACTCAGACCATTTCTTTATTAGCATCATGAACACCATTCATTCATTTATTTAATTTAAAGCTTCAATTCAATTCAATTCAATTCAATTCAGTTTATTTATATAGCGCCAATTCACAACACATGTCGTCTCAAGGCACTTCACAAAAGTCAGTTACATTTCCTAATTAATCTTAAAATCATTGAACGTGCAGCCAGGGAAACCCAGCAGATTGCATCCAGTCAGTGACTTGCAGCATTCACTCCTCCTGGATGAGCATGTAGCGACAGTGGACAGTCACTGGGTTGTTTTTTGCAGCAATCCCTCATACTGACATGCATGTAGTGACAGTGGAGAAAAAAAACTCCCTTTTTAACAGGAAGAAACCTCCAGCAGAACCAGGGCTCAGTGTGAGCGGCCCCACTGCCACGACCGACTGGGGGTTAGAGAGAACGAGAGAGACACAAAGAGAACAAGAAGCACTGATCCAGGGTATTTTTAGGGAAGGAAAAGGAAAAATGTTAATGGATGTAGCCCCTTAGTGTTTCACCTAGAAAGAAAGAACAGATAAACTCTGAGCCAGTTTTCAAGGTTAGAGTCTGAAGAGAGCCAAAAGAGTTAGTTACATTTTAAAAAACCGCAGTCAGTAGCTATGTCTAGGAGAGAGAAAGGGTTAAAAACTGAAAGACAGGGCCCCATGTGGATCATCGTAGAGGGGAGCATTAAATTGTTGCCAGCAGAAGCTCGGAGATGCCTCCTCCAGAAAGTGTTACAGGTAGACACAGAGTCAGGCCAGGGGTAGCTTCTAGGAAGAGAAAAGAGAGAGAACAAAGTAAAAGCTGAATAACAGCAAATAATAAAAATAAGAGTAGCTGAGAAAGTAGCGAAGAGGGTGAAAGTGGTCATTATGTCCTAAAAAAAAGCCTCCCCCTATAGCAATAAACAGAGATAGCTCAGGAAAACCCTAAGCCACTCTACCAAAAGCTTATCAAAAAGGAATTTTTAAAAACCTAGCCTTTAAAAAGTAGACAGTTTTCCATCTAGAGCCCACTGAGGCCATTGTTATACTAAAAACCCCAAAACGATTGGGGAACCTCTCTCTGTCAGATTGACATAACCATGGAAAAGGGGGGGTCATACAGGTAGCAGAAATGGGGGTGTGTTTGCAAACCTCAACCGACGAGCCGGTTTAGGCTAAACTGACCCCCTTTAAAAATCCAACAAGGGGGGAAGAAGACGGAGCTAAAATAAGGAAAGATAGCTCAGGATAACCTAAGCCACCAAAAACTTTATCAAAAAGGAAAGTTTTAAGCCTAGCCTTAAAAATAACAGGTGTCCCCCTCACGACTAAAAAACTGGAGCTGGTTTCCACAGGAGAGGGGCCGATAAATAAAGGATCTGCCTCCCATTCTACTTTAGAGACTCTAGGAACCACCAGTAAAACCCCAGTCTGAGAACGAAGTGCTCTGTTAGGAAAAATAGGAACAATCAGATCTCTGATGTATGATGGAGCTAAATCATTAAGGGTTTATATGGAGGAGAATTTTAAAATTTTATTCTGGATTTAACAGGGAGCCAAAGAAGGGGGAAGTAAAGTAGGGGAAAAATATTATCTTTTTAATTTTCATCAGAACTCTTGCTGAGCATTTTGAAAAGTGAAGGCTTTTAACTGCATTTGTGGCATCCCGATATAAAAAATACAAAAGCCGCCTTGAAGAACAAAAGCATGGACTAGTTTTTAACCCTCACTCCTGGACAGGTATTTCTAATTTTGGGAAAGTTCCGGAGATGAAAAAGGGGAAAACCTGAAACCTTTAATATGGGTTTAAATGCATTCCTGGGCAAAAATAAAACCAAAGGTTTTTTTCTTTATTATCGGGGAATTTAATGCCACCAGGTTAAGTGATTGACTAAACAGTTTTTTTTAAAAACTCGGTCCAAAGAAGACAAATTCTTTTGTCTGAATTAGAAGCAGAAATTTAAAGCATCCAAATTTTATGTCTTCAAGGGCATGCTTGTAGTCTACTAAAAGGGTGGGTCATCAGGGTTATGGATAATAAACGAGTTATCAGCGTAAAAAGTGAAAATTATTCTTGCTGCCCCGATAATTTTTACTATTTGGGGAAACATAATTAGTAAAGAGAATTGGCCCCAAATACGAACCCGTGGTATCCCAAATTAACCTGGAGTTTAAGTGATTTATATTTACTGACAAACGGAATCGTCAGACAAAAAAATTTTTAACAGCCCAGCGCTGTTCCCTATCCCTACAGCATATTCCGCCTTTTTAAGAGAATATTTTGATCGACTGATCAAATGCAGCCTGAATCTAACAGAACCCGTTCAGACACAAATCCCCTTATCTGAGGCCATAAAATATCATTAGTGATTTTACAGAGCTGTTTAGTGTATTTATGATCGAAACCCGACTGAAACCTTCAAACAGGTAAATTTCTTTTAAAAAGCTCAACATTTGTTAGAATTTTTTTTCTCAAGAATTTTTGATAAGAATGGGAAAATTGGATATGGGTTTTAAATTTTTAAGTTTATCCGTCAAGCGAAGGTTTTTTAAGCAAAAGGGTTTTAATTACAGCTACTTAAAAGCCTGTGGGACAACCATTACTAAAAATAAATTTAATCATATCTAAAATGGGGTGGTAACAGAGGGAAAACTTCCTTAAATAATTTTTTGGGGTTGGTCTAAAATCAAAATGAAGGTTTAGATGAAGCTAATATTTCTGATAACTCAGGAAGCTCCACAGGATCAAAACAGTCCAAACACAGATCAGGTTCTACAGTTACTTCCAATGTTGTCTCACTTGTTGAGGATGAAGTAATCATCTTCGGGAGTATGTCACACACCAAAGTCATGTCATTATTATCACTCTGCCAGTTTTATATGTATTGTCCACTTGATGGCGCAGTAGAGCAGATGAAGAATCTCGAAGCTTTGTTCTCTTGAGTGAACCAAATGGATGGAAAGCTTCAGTGCTTAACAAACCATCTTGCTATCGTTACTTCTGACTGCACTGTTGAATGGTTAGGACTAATTGGAATGTATGTACCTGACTTTGTGAAGTGCCTTGAGACGACATGTGTTGAGAATTGACGCTATATAAATAAAACTGAATTGAATTGAATTGAATTACTTCTCTTCGGTTCTTTCTTGTTTTTTTTACAAATCATTATCAGCAATAAAAACGGTGCATAGTCATAGTTGGCCCTATGAAGTGCACCAGTTATAGCTCTAATTTTCCCTTAGGTGCCAGCGTGTGTGTAAGGTTTTATTTGTCTAATATGTCTTCGTGTTGGGCACTTCAGTTCTGTATTCTGAAGTGTTGCAACTTCATCTGATTATATTTCAGGCCAAGATGGTGTTTTTAGAAGATGCTGGATGGATTAGTTATCTGGGTGTTGTTCAGTTGCCGTGTGGCGCTCTGAGGTTTTTACATGTACGTTTTAACCTGTACGCCTTTGACGTCTTTATCTTGCCTCAAACTCTTCCTCATAGTGGAAACGCTGGAGTCTCAGAGAGCGGAGTTGAGATGAAGGTGGTCTTAAACCTTTTTTTCTGAGCTTCTGCAGAAAGGGAATCTGACCCAGATGTTCCCCGAGAAGAGACGGTGTCTCTAATTAGGTCAAATGAAGCTTCTTTCCCCCTCCCTGCCTGAGAGGAGATGGAATAGAAACCGCAGCATCGCACGCTCTTCTGATTTGCATTGTGAATTGGTTGTTTGAACTGCTGGGACCCACAGCCATGGATTACAACATCAAGATGCGGTACAAACTTTTCTGGAACTTTTAAAATAAATTGCATTAACTGACTTCTAGCACAACTTAGGAAGGGGGGGTAACAGCGGACTTCCCATGATGCCACTGTCTGTATAAAAGCACCCCCTTTCCAATGAATCGATCTCTTCCACCCGGACCCCTCTGTGGAGCTGGCAGGAAAGGCACAGCGCGCTAATGTCTCTTTGCAGGCAAACAGACATAACTCTTCAAACTGGATCCAAGAGTGTCATAAGATCACGCGGTCATATGCACTAAGTTAAGTACGAATGAACTGCTGTTTGTGTATCCGGTATTTCATTCAAGAACAGGGATAATTAAGGTACAAGCGTTGCTTGACTTTCTCTCTGAGGTCTACAGAGGCAAACTTTGTTTCCAGAGAGTTTCCCAGCAGAGACGCGGTCTCTATGACGCCGAGTGAAGCAGTTTCTCGGTCTGAAAGGAGGACAACAGGGACCGCATCACCGTGGTTACGGCAGTAACATGCAGTTTGGTTGGCGGGCAGAGCGAGCCGCCCCACGCAACAGCTACGGAGGTTAGCTGAAGCTAACCCTTTTGTTCACAAGATCCCTTCTTCAAACTTCGTTGTCGCCCAGACAACTTCTCCCATACTCACATACGAGGTTAGGGGTTTGGGCAGAGAGAAGTAATTTAGGATGAAATGATCTAAACATTTTTTCATTTTATGAAGTTTGGTTTTGTTTGTGTTGAACTCAGCTATCTTGGTGCTAGCAGGCTATCTACTCAGCACACGTGCTCAGTTATGGGTTCTGTGTTTGTTTGTTTTTAAAGTTAAGACAAACTTTATTTAAAGGGTGATTTTAAACACAGAAGATTGCTCATAACGCGCCGTCGGTGCTTATGCATTTCAACCCTTTTATTAACGGTATTTTAAAGGTGTGTGTTTGTTTCTGATGCTAAGCTATCAGCTTCTTTTGTTAGCTTTAACTGCTAACAGCTAAGAACACGTGCTTGCTGCTAAATAATATTTACCCAGGAAGGTTGTCAGTTTTCAAATCAGTAAAATAAGATTCCCCTAAACATTATTTTACTAAACTTGATAACTAAGTAAACACCATTAAGCCCCATTTCTCCAGAAAGATTTGGCTCTTTTCCAAAATATTTCCTTAAATATTTTACCATTTCCTTAATAATATTTCTTCAAATATTATTTTAATAAATAAAGGCAGCTAATGAGACACCGTTGAGAAATGGTCATCCAGAAGGTTGATTTTATTCAGCAGATCATTCTTTAAAACATTATTTTATTAAAATAATATTTTATCTAATCTTGCATTGTGAATGGTTGTCTAAACGTTTGCTGATTATTGTCTAAGTTGGTTCCAAGACTAACTTAACTTCATTTCCAGATTCTTCAAGATAATCCTTGGTTCTCAAACATAAATAACATTGCATGGTAATGTTGCATCACTCTTTTGGTCATGGTTTTCAAACATCTCTAATCAACTTGTTTATATTGTACATAGCCCATTAGTCTTCCTTATTCTCTAATTCTGCTTGGTAGTTTAGTTGGATTGTTTTAGCATAGTAAAGAGTTTGTTGATTGAAATATGTTTGACTTGAGTTGACTTATTTTTGTTAATAAATTCTTGTATTTTAAGAAATTGTGTGAATTCATTCCATGTGTGTGCAAAGTTTTGCTGTTCAATAATTTCTCACCCTTTTCGATTTTGTCCTAATGCCACCGCCTTACTGGGGTGGTATTCACAGGACAACCCTTAACAGACCGAAATATTATTTGATAAAATATTAAAGTATTAATATTAAATATTAAATAATAAAATAATAATAATAATAATTAAATAAATAAAATTCACATTCATAGTCACAACAGAACACACCGATCACTGTTATATAGTTTTAAAAGTAAGTTGACATCACGTCCAAATTCCTCAAAATAACCCTCAAACATAAATGTCCAAACTGAACGGTGATACCATTGCAACACTGTTTCAGGTTTGCTTGGTCTGCAGTTTACTTGTTTCTAGTAAAGCCTAGTAAAGAGTTTGTTAATTGAAATAAGTTTAACTTGTTGTTGAATGGTTTCTGTCAATGAAGTCTTCTATTTTGTGTGGCGAGTTTGCTGTTCAATAATACCGGAGCTCGAATCCCTCTTTCATCTATTGTCCAAATACTCGACTCGAATGCTGTTTCGAATGCTGTTTGTTATCATTTCATGGTGACTCTAGTTCAGCTGAATGAAGCTGACCCCCCACCTATGTGACAAACATGGCATCTTCTAATAAACTCTGAGACATCCCTTTTTAACCGAGGTCAAAAAATAAATAAATACCGCAGAATGTAATTATAAGTCTTGATGTCCGGACTGATCATGAGAAATCCTCAGCACTTCCCCGCGAAACTTGGAAGGGACGACAATTTGCCAGACTTGGTCACCAACAAAATTTTTCCCATGCAGCAACCATTTTCGTACCTACAACCCATCCTTCAACACACACCCACTCAGGAATATCAATAGAGAATCAGGACTAAGCTCTGAATCTGCCTCTGCACGGTACATAGCTTGTGTCACTGCACAAGCCGTAAAAACCCCAGGAAAACACTGAGCACTCTCATCTGGCTGTCTTATAACAGGGGAAGATGTTACTACGGGTGGAGATGGCAGACCAACAGCCCACACCCTGCTCCCAGCAAGATCGTTACCAAGAATAACATCAACCCCCTCAAGGGGAAGAGCAAGGCGCACCCCCATAGTAAACTCCCCCTGAACCAACCCAGAGTTTAGAGTTAATGTATGCGGCGGAACTGGCAACACAGTTCACCCCATTCCTCGCATCAAGACATAATCCCCATAATGAGTTTTCTCTGAAAAAGAAAACACAGAACTCACAATATATGAATCAAAAGCTTCAGTATCCCTCAAAATCTTTACCGGCGCAGTACCATCACTCCCCACTAGTGACACATAGCCATCTAAAACAAAAGCTGAGAAATCTGCCTGATCCAGACTGCAAATCCTTCCAATGTCCAACTGGTCAGAAGAGGAAATTAGAGTTAACACATTTTGCAGAGGCAGCAAAAGCAGCAGATTTAACCTGGGCACTACCAGTACCCCCACGTTTAGGACACTCACGTTTCCAATGGCCCCTGGCTTTGCAATAATGGCATATTTTGGTTAAGTCAAGATGTGCTTGACCATTAGCAACCCATTCCGGCCTACTATTACCCAGCTGGCCTGTCACATGAAATCCGGATAAAATTAACTATGTGGATGTAACCTGACAGAATCTTAAAGCTTCATGCAAGGGCCTAAACATGTGAGCCTGTTTCAACCAATGCAGCAATATGATGACAAAAAGTTAATCAAGACTGTGCTTCCCTACCAAGGCAAAAATGAACAGAATCTTCCACTTCTGAATCAAAATAAAAATTAACTCAACCTCCAAGGCCCACCTCTCCTAAACCTTTTAGGTAATCCAAAGAGACAATCTGCACCAACCACTTGCAGAGAGGATCTAAACAGAAAAACAAACGTGCTGGGAAACGGCTGAATAACTGAACGCCCTACCAACCTCATCCTTCTGATTCAGATTGTCGACACAGAGTCTGATAAGCAGCAATAAAGTAATTAGAGCTCCCATACCTCCTTTTGCTTTCTCCAGACATGAACAGGTGAATCTAGGGGGGAGGGCCATGTGTGGTGTTACATCAGAGGTTTTTGAGAAGAGTGACCATTGAAGACATGAACATAATAGCCATAATGTCAGTTGGACAAAGTTGTTTATTAAAAAACACTACTTAACAAAATTGCTTAGTTGTTCTTCAGGTGTCATTTAATGAACAGAGTTAAACACATTCCCTTATTTTCAATAAAAAAGCAAAGTGTACATTCAGGTGTACTTCTTCACCTTCAATCTATTAATCCCTTATGATTCTTGACAAAACATTTCCAAGTATGAGTTGATTGCTGGACCAAAAGAAGTTCCTGGAGCAGCCAAAATGGCAACTTCATCTGAGAGCTGACGGGTTGGCTGACTATCTGGGACTGACACTGTTGCCCCATGATGAGTGTGAGGCCAGTTCCAGTTAATCCCAGTCTTCATCAATCTAATGAAGGAAAAACATAACTGTTCATGTTGTTAAAGTTGATTAAACACCACTGCTTAAGCTAAAAATCAACATTTTTACTAGAAAAAGATTTTAAAACTTGTCTAATAGGAATTGTATTTATCGCTGATTATGAAAACTTCTGTATGTGATGTGTGAGTTTCTTCCAGCTCCTCTTTTCATGATCATTAATTCTTTTACCTTTATGTTTTCCCCTCCCTTATCAGACAGTACTCTACATGGTAGTCCATACTGTTCAATGGCTGCATCAGTATCCAGCCTAGGTAATATTAATAATAACAATAAATCAAACAAACTAATTCAGCATATTACACTCACTCAAAGAAGATTAAGTACATTTTACAATTAAATTGTAGTGCAGTGAAAACACTCTGACTAAATGTTGAGAGGACAGTATTTAGATTTTCTTGGCAGGAGTCTCTTGCAATTATAAAAAATATCCATCACGATGTGCACTCAGTTGTTTGCTAATGATGGTAAGCTGAAGGCCCGTAGCTGCTACCGGTGGTAAGAAAAGCTATGTACATTGTAGCTACGCAGGCTAATGCTAACCAACCAATAGGCTGAGGTTGAGCCCTGAAGACGCAGCCCCTCATTTGAACAATGAAGCAGAAATGCATACAGAAATGTAAAAAGGAGAGACAAAAATAATAAGCATGGAAGAAATAGACAGAAAATATCAAAACATAAATAAATACAGAAAAAAAGGTAATTAATAAATAAAGTTGACAAGTATGATGGATAATAAATAAATACGGTAATTAATATAAAGGTCAATAAATGAAGAAGCTAATTAAAAGAGACATATATTTATGTCTCATTGTGTAATTTAATTACTGGCTGCATTTATTTATTTACTATATTTTTGGTGCATTTAATTGTATGCTTATTTATTTATTGAGCCTTTATTTATTGATGTTTTTTTTTAAATATATGTCAGAATTCGTTCTTTTCACAGGTGCAGCTCATTATGGACAATCAGCCTCTCACTTCAGGCAGCATAAAAGAGCTGGAAGCCAGTCACTTGGTGCCTGAGTGTTAACTGTCACCAGTAACTCTAAACCTACTCCTGCACCTTGTCTTTTTGACTTTTTGCAAACCTTTGAACCTGATAAATGGTAAATGGCCTGCACTTGTATGGTGCTTTAAAGCTTCAAGCCCCCAGAGACCCCAAAGCACCTTATATACAATCAGTCATCCACCCATTCACACACTGACAGTGGTAAACTACAATGTAGCCACAGCTGCCCTGGGGCAGACTGACAGAAGTGAGGCTGCCATACACCAGCGCCACCATCAGCAGGCAAGGCAGGTGAAGTATTTTGCCCAAAGACACAACGACTAAGAAAGACAGAGTGGGGATTCAAACCGGCAACCCACCGGTTACAGGACAAACTCCTACCACTGCCGGCACCGTCACCATGGGGCAACTTTACACCTTAGCATGTGTGGCAGTGACTATCCCTGTGTCCATGGCTTCTGTCTAGCGGTCATTCTCGGCTTTAAGTGAATTAAAACATATTCTAGAAATGCCACAGGTCAGACTCTGTTTTTGGCATAAGCCTGCATGTCGATAGAAAAGGATTTATTGGTGGAACTGAAATGTACAGATAGACTGTACAACAGAGTCATTGAAGTTTTCGTGAGGAAAGAAAGGAGGAATGATTTTGTGTCTTTGGTGAGTAGGCCTATAAATATTTATATTTTTTTATTAAATTTGTTTGTATGTTTCGCATTTTATTTAGTAAATACACTGCTCAAAAAAAAAATAAAAGGAACACTTAAACAACACAATATAACTCCAAGTAAATCAAACTTCTGTGAAATCAAACTGTCCACTTAGGAAGCAACACTGATTGACCATCAGTTTCACAAGCTGTTGTACAAATGGAATAGACAACAGGGGGAAATCTTTGGTGATTAGCAAGACACACTCAATAAAGAAGTGGTTCTGCAGGTGGGGAACACAGACCACTTCTCAGTACCTATGCTTTCTGGCTGATGTTTTGGTCACTTTTGAATGTTGGTGGTGCTTTCACACTCGTGGTAGCATGAGACGGACTCTACAACCCACACAAGTGGCTCAGGTAGTGCAGCTCATCCAGGATGGCACATCAATGTGAGCTGTGGCAAGAAGGTTTGCTGTGTCTGTCAGCGTAGTGTCCAGAGCCTGGAGACACTACCAGGACGTGACAGAGTCTGGAGACACCGTGGAGAGCGATCTGCTGCCTGCAACATCCTTCAGCATGACCGGTTTGGCAGTGGGTCAGTAATGGTGTGGGGTGGCATTTCTTTGGAGGGCCGCACGGCCCTCCATGTGCTCGCCAGAGGTAGCCTGACTGCCATTAGGTACCGAGATGAGATCCTCAGACCCCTTGTGAGACCATATGCTGGTGCGGTTGGCCCTGGGTTCCTCCTAATGCAGGACAATGCTAGACCTTATGTGGCTGGAGTGTGTCAGCAGTTCAGACATAGAAGCTATGGACTGGCCCGCCCGTTCCCCAGACCTGAATCCGATTGAGCACATCTGGAACATCATGTCTCTCCATCCACCAACGTCATGTTGCACCACAGACTGTCCAGGAGTTGGCAGATGCTTTAGTCCAGGTCTGGGAGGAGATCCCTCAGGAGACCATTCGCCGTCTCATTAGGAGCATGCCCAGGCGTTGTAGGGAGGTCATACAGGCACGTGGAGGCCACAGACAATACTGAGCCTCATTTTGACTTGTTTTCAGGACATTACATCAAAGTTGGATCAGCCTGTTGTGTGTTTTCCCACTTTAATCTTGTGTGTGACTCCAAATCCAGGCCTCCATTGGTTAATAAATTTGATTTCCATTGATGATTTTTGTGTGATTTTGTTGTCAGCACATTCAACTTTGTACAGAACAAAGTATTCAATAAGAATATTTCATTAATTCAGATCTAGGATGTGTTATTTGAGTGTTCCCTTTATTTTTTTGAGCAGTGTATTAAATGGCAAATATGTTGCAAATTATTTGAAACTGCTTTGCATGCCACAATGCGCTGTTAAGTGAACAAACTTGGTAAAGGTCGCATACTTTGTTTTGGTGGACTTAATAAAGCTTTGTAGACTAATCCCTTAAAAGTCTTTGATTATTACGAATTGACAGCATCCAAGCAATCTTAAAGCGGTATGTAATGTCCTGCCTGTGCTAGAGCCTTGGGCTTGTTTTTGGTTATTTCCCCTGCTCTGCCTGTCAGGATCTGGGTTTGTGTTTGTGTTTTTGTGCTTGCTACATGTGCTCATTCTCAGGTGGTGCTGGAGCTCTCAGGTGTGCTGGGTGACAGGTGCGACTTATTCCACTGATTGCCAGGAGGAGTACTTAAGGAGGAGGCTGCCAGCACTTCGATGCGAGAGTGTTTTGCCACCAGTGGTACAAACTCAAGCCACAGAAGTTTATGGTTCGTTTTTTGACTTCGCTTAACTGTGTTTTTTGCTCCTCTGCCGACTTTGGAAACCTAAGCTTTGGATCTATGTCACTGAGTTTCTGGACTACGTTTGGGAGTTATTCTGATTGACCAAGCCTATCTTCGTTCTGAGGTTTACTATCCTGTGATTTACCTTCGTTTGGATTTTGCATCAATTCCTGTTCTCTTCGTCTCCTGAGCAAAGCCACAAGCGTACCCTGTCCACCCTCCAACGAAAGCCACCGCACGTTGAACTCACTCCTTTGTTCCGAGCTCACACAGAACAGCACCAAGTGAACTCTCTGTTTTATACCAGTGACCCAGATTATTTGAATAATGGAACCACAACTGCCTCATACCAGCGACCTCAAGGATTATTATTATCATTTTTCTTCTTGCACCGGATGAATTCCTTACCACAGAGGACTTAATGAGCTAATTACCACTATTAGAAAGATTGAATTAGAACCAGCTCTTACCAGTAAACTCCCAAGGATTATTAGTGTCATTTGATTTGTTTTTCTGTGTTTGATTCTCTGTACCATTGTAATGTTTTCTGTATCATTGTAATGTTTTTCCTTATGTACAGCACTTTGAGTGCCTTGTTGCTGAAAAGCGATATATAAATAAACTTGACTTGACTTGACCGTCTGAGTAAGAAAACAAGTACACATCAGCCCCCCCTGCAGGTTGCCGATCATTTTGGTGTTGGAGTTAAAGAGGCCATCATGAACCTACTTCAGTGAAGCAGGCAGCAGTCTGAGGATCATGCTCTTTATATTCTCCGGTGCATTTAATGAAATTCAGCCTGATTTATTATGTCAGAATCTCCAGAAGACTCAAGTGGAGGCCTGAACAATCACCTGGACCAATGACTACCTGAAAAACAGACCACAGTTTGTGACTGAACGGTTGTGTGCAGGGATGGAGGGCTCGAGACAGTTCTATTAAGTTTTGTCATAATGTTTAAAATGTTAGACTTTAATTGCTCATAAACCTACTGTGCATCTTGAGCTTATGAATTCAGTTGAGACATTATACACGGATGTTTGGCTCCATTTAATACATTACATATTAGTTTATTATGACTATAAGTTTAAAACCAAGAAGTTGTTTTGATTGAGTAATATAACCGTTTTTCATTAATTTCTGCATTCTGTGGGGTAGAACTTTTGTTTTAGATAAAAACCCAAAATCTCAAAATAGTAGCGTAATTCTAAAGATTTAGCCTCGGCCTTGGTCATGGCCTTGGAGGGTCCAGTCTTGATCTTGGTCTTGGCCTTGGAGGGTGCAGTCTTGGTCTTGGAGGATTTAGTCTAGGTCTGTGTCTTGGCCTTGGAAAGTCCAGTCTTGGTCTTGGTCCCTGCCTTGGAAGGTCCAGTCATGGTCTTGATTTTGGCCTTGGCCTTGGAAAGTCCAGTCTTGGTCTTGGTCCCTGCCTTGGAAGGTCCAGTCATGGTCTTGGTTTTGGTTTTGGCCATGTAAAGTCGAGTCTTGGTCTTGGTTTTGGAATGGGAAAGTCCTGTTTTGTTCTTGGCCTTGGAAGGTCCAGTCTTGATCTTGGTTTTGGCCTTGGAAAATTGAGTCTTGGTCTTGGTTTTGGAATGGGAAAGTCCTGTCTTGTTCTTGCCCTTGGAAGGTCCAGTCCTGGTCTTGGCTTTGAAGGGTTCGTTCTTGGTCTTGGAAGGTCCGGTCTTGGCCTTGGAAGGTACGGTCTTGGTCTTGGAGGGTGCAGTCTTGGTCTTATTCTTGGAAGAACCAGCCTTGACTCCACCATTGGTTTGTGCATAACCAGGTGGTCAGCAGCACAGGAGCTCTCCCTATTCCTTTTCACTCTGTACACCTTAGACTTCCAGTCAAGACCCTGACATATGCAGAAGTAACGTGCAGCCGGGTCTATTAGAGATGGACAAGAGTCTTAGTACAGAGAGCTGGTGGATCACATTGTGGCATGATGTAGAAACAATCATGTTATCTTCAAGGAATGTTTATCTGTTTCCATTTGGGATCTGATTTCTCTTAAATTCTAACTCACCTGTCGGATCACAGCCGTTGCTTCTGGTGTTTTGGTTTTTTTACTCAGTAGTGGATGTGATTTCAAATGTAAGAAAGTAAAATACTTAAATCAAAACAATCTCAAGTTAAAATTTCGCTTCTGTAAACTACTTAAAGTCATACAAAATACACACAAGTTGTATTTAATTACAGTAATGCAAGTAAATGTAACTAGTTACTTTCCACCCCTGCTGATAGGACAGGCAAGGCGAGTAATTATCAGAAAAAAATTCCCAAGAAGCCCAAGGAGACTCTGGAGGAGCTATAAAGATCCACAGCTCAGGAGGTTTATTTAGAAAATACATGAATATATCAAACTGCTGCTGATCAGGAGGATTTTTGTCCTTCATTCAAGAAGCTGCTGAACTCACTGTTACAACAGATTGTTTTTTTAATAAAATATCTTTCATAACTACAGTCAAAGTTTTGTAGCTTAAACTAACTGAAAAACACAACTATTCACCAGATACATGTGCATTTATGTGTTCTTAAAGCTATTTTTTTCTTTTTTTATATCAAAAATCAAAGACAGGTTGTGGTAGAGAAAATATACTGTTTTAGCTTCACATCAGAGTAGCTGACTACTGAGGCTGCGAGGCGTTCATGTGTTCATCATACAGACAGCCTGGTGGGAAGAAACCATTTCTTTAGGGGCTGGTTTTTGCAAATAGCACTCTGTAGCGCAACCTGAAGGTAAAAGCCTAAACAGTATATGTGCAGGGTGTGTGGGGTCTGCAGAGATTTTTCCTGATCCTAGACCTGTACAAGTCCTGGCTGGATGGAAGGTCAGCCCTGATGATTCTCTCTTCAGGCCTGATTGTTCGTTGCATTCTGGACCTGTCCTGTTTTGTGGATGAGCCAAACCACACTGAGATGGATGAAGACAGGACAGACTGAATAATGGCAGTGTAGAAGATGACCAGCAGCTCCTGTGGTAGGTTATACTTCTTGAGTTGCCTCAGTAGGTTCAGTTTCTGCTAAGCCTTCTTCCAAGTGCTAAGTATGAGGACCAACTCAGGTCACGAGAAAGAGTGGTTCTAAGGAACCAGAGGTGGTCCACAGTAGATACAGTGTTGTTGAGGTGGTGAGGGCAGGCAGTGTGGCGAGAGTGCTCTGGAGGTCCACCATCATCTTTACTGTCTTGAGCGAGTTAAGCTCCAAGTGGTTCTGATCGCACCAGTGGACCAGCTGACCCAGAAATTGTCTCAAAAAAAGAAACCGTTTGAGCCCTTTTACTGTGCAGAAATGAGTTTTCTTAAATAAAAACACCTGAAGTAACACAAGCATCCTCTTTATTACACCAAGCTCACTCCCAAAGAAAATATGAATGACAAATCACAAATTTTCAATTCATTTATTCTTTTTAGTTATTTATTTAAAATGGGACAGTGGAATTTCATGAAACATATGACAAATCAAGTTGAAGAAGCCAGAAATAGCCTAATGGCTATTTTTCATCCCCATACAGTTTACATTGTTTTTAAATTATAATTTTTTCATGAGTTAATTACTCAGAATCTTTAATGGGTTACTAAAAACACATATTTACAACACGCATACATACATACATAAGTGCTATTATTTACACAAGAGGTGCATCACATTCGCAGGGCTTCATTTGGTGCAACAATCACTTCTGCCAGTAGATGTCACACAAGGGAATTGAATGAAGCTTTGGGTAGTGAACCACTTTATGACACAAGGGTTCAAAATGATCCTATACTTCAAAAAGCCTCATTTTGACATCACTGCTGTCGAGTTTGAAGTCTGCTTTGAAGCTTCTGTGTTAGGGGTAACTTCACTACTGTTCAGCCTGACTGCCTGTAAGTTTGTTTATACTCTATTAAAACTCAGATCAACGTAGAATGCTGTCTTCCTGCCTTCTTCTGCACACTGGTGCAGCATGAAAACCCTCACTTCTGACAGTAGCACAGGTCAAACTGTTTTCCTGTCTGTATTATTTTGGATGTGAACACTTTGGGTCCTAGATAAGAGAAGAGTAGATAAGAGTCTGATCATCTCTGTAATCATCACAAAGAGAAATGGATTTAATCCAGAGATTGTTGGATTTTTAGTCTCATCAGATCAGATTAATCTGTTATTTTATCATCAGTCAGTTTTTAGTCTGTTTGAGGCTTTATATTCAGATTACAGAACTAATTTAATAGAAACTTGAGTTAAAATAGAACATGAATGGTGTGTTAAACATGAGCAGTTACAAAACTAAAAACACACAGTTTCTTTCTTAATCCTGTTGAAGACCAGACTCAGATAAATGAAGGTTTCTAATTCTACTGTTGTGTTTTTGTTACAGTTTCTGAATCTAAACTAAAGTTGTAAAGGATAACCTGGTCATAGAAAGGAACTTCACTTCTTTCATTTGTCCAGCAGATGGAGCTATGTTCTGCTTTTGTTAGATTTCCTCCACTCTTCATCCATCTATCATCCAACCTGCTTCATCCAGCTTCTGTCCGCAGGAGATGTTGGAGTTTTTCTAGCAGGAAGCTGGTTTCTTCTTTATAGTTCTGACCATCTAAGATCTTTTAGTGGACCTGAATGAGACCAGAACCTCTGATCTCTGCAGCATCAGCTTTATAACAGCTTCATTCAGTGTTATTGGTCATCATTGTTGTTACTACAGCAGATGTTTGACCTGAGAACTCACTGTTTAGATTCATAAATAATAAATCCAACCCGATGTGTTCCAGCAACAGTTTGCTGCAGATTATCTGTTCTCAGATGAAATCCAGTGAGTGTTTCTTTGATTTTAACATGTGGGATTATTTTAGAGTTCATTCAGTGGTTTTTAGATTTCCTACAATGATGATGTTTTCACCTGATGAACTGACAGACTGATGTTACCTCCATGAAGAAGCAGATTTAACCAATGAAAATAAGCAGCTCTAGAAAATGAATGGAGGCAGATTGATGAGAAGTCTTCTGCTTTAGGTTGAAAATTATTTTTCTGCACCATAATAGTACCTCACAGGTTTTTTTTTATATAAACCCATTTTCAATCTCTTAACTTTATTTGAAGAAAACAAGAATTATGTTTAATTAGTTCATCTAGTTCAAGATATTTTCTTAGTGTCTTAAACAGAACTTTCCTCTATAACAAGGATTAGCAACATGTGGCTCATTATGTCCTCCATTTTGGCTTATTATCAGTTAAATTATTTACAACTGAACAGTGTTTCAAATGTAAATGTAAGAGTAAAGTCTAGTTTAGTTATTAACATCTTTTCACACAGAATCTACATTTCTTGAACAGAGAATTGGATTGAGCAGAGAATTGGATTGAGAAAAATATCTCTGTGGTTTGCTGGTTGTTGATTCTGCTCTTTACATTTCGCTGTTCCAGATTCAAACATGATGTAAACAAAGATCCTCATCAGAGAAATATGAAGTCATAGAAATCAACTCTGTCTGCTCTCACAGGGAGAAGATGATCTGCAGGATCCTGCTGCTCATCATCCTCAACTCATGTCTCTGTGGTCAGTTTCCATCTTCTCTTTGTTCAGTCTAAATCCATCAATAATCAGTGAAAAGTCTGTCAGTGAAGGTAACACTTCAATCCTCCAGCTGCATTTGATCCAGCAGTTTTACTTGAAGAGAATCAAGCAGAGCTCTGACAGCACAGAGACCATCATGTGACAGAAACCTCTAGAGATGTAGTTTAAAGACTCCCATGTTCCAGTTCTCAGTGTGTCTGCTCCTCTCTTTCCCTCTCTGTCTCCTCAGCAGCAACATTTGTAGTGAATGTGACACAGAGCTGCTATCAGGCAGAGGAGAACCACAACATCACTCTGGAGTGGACCTTCACCACCAGACCTCATGGATCCTGGAGACAACTGTTTATCCTCTGTGAAGTTATAGCTCCTCCCAGAGAACTAGTTCTGTATCAGGTCCATGATGGTGTTGAGGTGTCAGAGTCTCAGGATCAACAGTTTTCAGGACGAGTTCAGAGTGACAAAGACGTCCTCAGAGAAGGACGAATCAGACTCCATGTGTCCAGACTGAGGACTGAAGACTCTGGTCTGTATCTGTGTGACGTGAAAACTGATGAAGGTTCTGGTTCTGGAAGATGTCGACTCATCGTCTCTGGTGAGTTTCTGCCGCAACATTTGAAACCTTTAAAGTCTAAAGTTTTTCTAATTTAAAAGCAACGAATATTTAAATTTTTTGTTTTTCTCAGAAATTATATCTCTCTGGTTCTGTTGGACTTTGTTCATTCTGAACATTTTTATCCTCTGAGGAAAATCAGACGGAGGGAAAAATCCTAGCTGGGTTTCCCTCAGAGTCAGAGATCGATGAAAAGCCTCCATGTTACTGTGGGTTTGTGAGCGGAAGTGTCTCTGTTGTTGTTTCTATGGTTTCCTGTTTGTTTAATGCTTTCTCATTACACTTTATTCTTCTGCAGATTTCTCTAAAATCCAAAGCTATAAAATATATTAAAACAAACCAAAACCAGATCAAATGTTGCAGGAACAGTTTCTCTGACAGCAGATCAGGAACTTTTTCTCATTCTGAGTGAAATGTTTAGTATTTCCATAAATGTCTTTCATTGTTTTGTCCTTTCAGCAGCTGCTGATGTCTCCCCAACCCAGAGACCATCCAGAACCAGAAGGTCCAGGATGGATCTTCCTCTATGTTTTACTGGGACTGACAGCAGCAGCAGCAGCAGCTCTGATGGTCAAACTCCTCCTAAATTCAGTTGTTTAACAGAACCCTGAAGGTTCCTGAAGCTGCTGTAGGTAAGATGTCCTCACATTGGACTCTTCATCAAACTTCTCTTCAGTGACTGTTTTAGAAAACATCAGAATGTGTCAAACTTTATTTAATTACTTTAACAGAACCATGAAGGTCCATTAGGCCGCTGCTGGACAGAAGGCTTCTTATTGGACTCTAGAACATCTTGGTGTCCAGATGAGGTTTTGGTCGACTCTGTGCCTGCAAGGTGTCCAGGTCCTGTGCTGCAGAACAAGCCCAGATCATTAGTCCTCCACTACCGTGCTTGACAGTTGGTTTGGTGTTTCAGACTAGAAGTCTGGAGCTTCATCCAGATGCAGCTGTTAGAACCTAAGTTCTGCTGCCAGAAATTTCTAGAGAGAAGAGTCTTTCTCCTGTTGACTCTTCCAGTAATCCATGCTTGTTCAGCCTTTTCCTCATTGTTCTGTCATGAACTTTAACCTGTAACGTGCTGACTGAGGCATGTAGAGTATCTGATTGAGCTCTGGGTCAGAGGTCATTTCACGCAACGTTAAGAGAAGCTTAAGTGTTTTTAAAAGCTGATTTTGTATTTCTAATAATGTTCTAATTAAATGAAGAACATATTAAATGTAAGAAGTGTTTTATTTACCTGAAGTTGGAACCAGATTATTTCTATAAATCATATTTTATTCCTTGAAGGTAGAACCTTTAAACTGAAGGAGGTTCTTACTTTTCTCCATGATTGTATCTGAAGAGGATCTTGTTTCCTTCTCTCTGTTGTTTCCTGCTGATGTTTTAAATCAGTTCTAAAGTTTTCTGGACTCAATCAGACACATTGATCTGTTCTGTCTAGGCTGTCTAGGTGGTGTCCAGAAAACAATGTGGGCTACATTGATAACTGGCGAACATTTTGGGGAAAACCTGGTCTGATCCGGAGAGACGGCATCCATCCCACTTTGGATGGAGCAGCTCTTCTTTCTAGGAATCTGGCCGAATTTATTAGTTCTCCAAAACTCTGACAACCCAGGGTTCAGACCAGGAAGCAGGGTCGTAGTTTAACACTCCTCTCTGCAGCTTCTGTACGGCTACCCACCCATTACCCTATTAAGACAGTGTATCGCCCACGGCCAAAATTGAATAGATTAAAAAATTATCTAAAAAGAGGAAATCAGGAAAATCTAATAAAAATAAACACAACTCAGACTAAAAATAAAAATAAAACAATTAAATGTGGCTTACTGAACATAAGATCTCTCTCTTCAAAGACTTTGCTAGTTAGTGACCTGATTTGTGACAATCAGATTGATTTATTTTGCCTCACAGAAACCTGGCTGCAGCAAGAGGATTATGTTACTATAAATGAGTCAACTCCTACTAATTATTTAAATTTTCACATTCCTCGAAATACTGGGCGAGGAGGAGGAGTAGCAACCATCTTTCCGATTTATTGATTAGTCCCAGACCAATCAATAGCTACAACTCTTTTGAATATTTAATCCTCAGTTTTCCTCATCCAAATTGCAAAGCACTAAAACCACTTCTGTTTGTTGTTTTGTACCGTCCACCAGGCCCTTACTCTCAATTTTTAGATCAGTTTTCAGACCTTTTATCTGATTTAGTGTTAAATACAGATAAAGTTATTATAGTGGTGGATTTTAACATTCATGTTGACACTGAAAGTGATAGCTTAAATATAGCTTTTAATGGTATCTTAGACTCAATTGGCTTTACTCAAAACATTAACAAACCTACCCACGTTTGTCTTCATTCTCTGGACCTTGTGCTGACATATGGCATTGAGTGTAAAGACATAACCGATATTTTCTCACAACCCTGTCCTGTCTGACCATTTTTTAATACCTTTGAGTTTAATTTAACAGAGTACTCCACACCTGAAAGAAAATTTCATTATAGTAGATCATTATCAGACGATGCTGTAACAACCATTAAAGAATCTGTTCCACTTTTAATTTCCTCATTATCACAGAAAAACAGAGTGTAGGGCAATAATTTTGTTTCTTCCCCTTCATAAAATGATTCTCTTGTTCAGAGTGTTATCTCATCATTGCGTGATGCATTACACAATGCAGCCCCCTTGAAAAAGAAGGAAATTATTCATAGGAGGCAGGCTCCCTGGTTTAATTCAGAGCTGCGTACTTTAAAGCACAATGTTAGAAAATTGGAGCGAAAATGGCGCTCTACACACCTAAAGGATTCCTACTTAATCTGGAAAAATAGCCTACTGTTGAATAAAAAGACACTTCACCAAGCTAGAACAGCTTATTTCTCATCCTTAATAGAAGAGAACAAGAATAATCCTAGGTTTCTCTTTAGTACAGTTGCTAAAACTTACACAGAGTCATAGCTCTGTTGAGCCACCATTCCCTTAGCTCTCAGCAGTCATGACTTTATGGGATTCTTCCAAAATAAAATTGATTCTATTAAGAAGAAAATCTTTGACATACTCCCGAAGATGATTACTTCATACTCAGCAATGGAGACAACATTGGAAATAACTGCAGAAACTTGATCTGTGTTTGGACTGTTTTGATCCTGTGGAGCTTCCTGAGTTATCAGAAATATTAGCTTCATCTAAACCTTCAACTTGTATGTTAGACCCAATCCCGACCAAATTATTTAAGGAAGTGTTCCCTCTGATTACCAGCCCCATTTTAGATATTATTAATTTATCTTTAGTAAATGGGTATGTACCACAAGCTTTTAAGGTAGCTGTAATTAAACCTTTGCTTAAGAAACCTTCGGCTTGATCGAGATGACTTATAAATTACAGACCTATATCCAATCTTCAATTCTTATCTAAAATTCTTGAGAAAATAGTTGCTAATCAAATGTGTGAGCATTTACACAGGAATGACCTGTTTGAAGAGTTTCACTCAGGCGTCAGAGCCCATCATAGCACTGAAACAGCTCTGCTGAAAGTCACTAATGATATTCTTATTGCCTCAGATAACAGACTTGTATCTGTACTGGTTCTGTTAGATCTCAGTGCTGCATTTGATACAGTCGATCACAATATTCTCTTAAAAAGGCTGGAATATGCTGTAGGGATCAGGGGAACAGGCGCTAGGCTGCTTAAATCTTATTTGTCTGACAGATTCCAGTTTGTTCATGTAAATGATAAATCATCTTTAAACTCCAGGGTTAATTGTGGAGTACCACAGGGTTCAGTACTTGGGCCAATTCTCTTTACTATATATATGCTTCCAATAGGTAAAATTATCAGGCAGCATAGAATAAATTTTCACTGTTACGCTTATTACACTCAGCTTTACTTATCCATAAATCCTGATGAGCCCAACCAGTTAAATATACTACAAGCATGTCTTGAAGAAATAAAAACTGGATGATTTTAAATTTTGTGCTTCTAAATTCAGACAAGACAGAATTTGTCGTCTTTGGACAGGAGTCTTTAAAGAAGAAACTGCTTAGTCAATCCCTTAACCTGGATGGCATTAAATTGACCTCCGATAATAAAGTAAAAAACCTTGGTGTTATTTTTGACCAGGACATGTCATTTAAATCCCATATTAAACAGGTTTCTAGGATTTCCTTCTTTCACCTCCGGAACATTGCCAAAATTAGAAATATCCTATCCAGGATTGATGCTGAAAAACTAGTCCATGCATTTGTTACTTCAAGGCTGGACTATTGTAATTCTTTACTATCAGGATGTCCACAAAATGCAGTTAAAAGCCTTCAGCTGATTCAAAATGCTGCAGCAAGAGTTCTGATGAAAATTAAAAAGAGAGATCATATTTCCCCTACTTTAGCTTCCCTTCATTGGCTCCCTGTTAAATCCAGAATAGAATTTAAAATTCTCCTCCTCACATATAAAGCCTTAATGATTTAGCTCCATCATACATCAGAGATCTGATTGTTCCATACGTTCCTAACAGAGCACTTCGTTCTCAGACTGCAGGTTTACTGGTGGTTCCTAGAGTCTCTAGAAGTAGAATGGGAGGCAGATCCTTTAGTTATCAGGCTCCTCTCCTGTGGAACCAGCTCCCAGTTTTAGTCCGTTAGGCAGACACCCTGTCTACTTTTAAGGCTAGGCTTAAAATTTTCCTTTTTGATAAAGCTTATAGTTAGAGTGGCTTAGGTTATCTGAGCTATCTTCCTTATTTTACCTCCGTCTTCTTCCTCCCCTTGTTGGATGGAGTAAGGGGGAGTCAGGTTTAGCCTAAAACCGGCTCAGTTATGGTTGAGGTGCAAACACACCCTCCATTTCTGCTACCTGTATGACCCCCTCTCTTTTCCAATGGTTATGGTCAATCTGACAGAGAGAGGTATCCCAATCGTTGTGGTTTTTAGTATAACAATGGCCATCAGTGGGCTCTAGATGGACAAACTGTCTACTTGTAAGGCTAGGTTTAAAACTTTCCTTTTTGATAAAGCTTATAGTTAGAGTGGCTTAGTTTATTCTGAGCTATCTCTGTAGTTATGCTGCTATAGGCTTAGGCTGCTGGAGGACATAATGACCACTTTCACCCTCTTCGCTACTTTCCCACACTACTCTTCAATTTTGTATTATTTGCTGCTATTTCAGCTTTTAACTTTGTTCCCTCTTTTTTCTCTTTCTAGAAGCTACACCTGGCCTGACTCTGTGTCTACCTGTAACACCTTTCTGGAGAGGGGAATCCTCCAAGCTTCTGCTGGCAACAACTTAATGCTAACCCTCTACCGATGATCCACATGGCCCTGTCTTTCAGTGTTTAACCCTTTCTTTCTCCTAGACATGGCAGTTGACTGAGCTTTTACTGTAACTAACTCTATGTGCTCTCTTTCAGACTCTAACCTTGAAAACTGGCTCAGAGTTTATCTGTTCCTTCTTTCTACGTGAAACGGACTAAAGGAGCTACATCCATTAACATTTACCTTTCCTTCCCATAGAAAGTACTCCTGGATCAGTGCTTCTTTGTTCTCTTTGTGTCTCTGCTCTGTTCTCTCTAACCCCCAGTCGGTCGTGGCAGATGGCTGCTCACACTGAGCCTGGTTCTGCTGGAGGTTTCTTCCTGTTAAAAGGGAGTTTTTCCTCTCCACTGTCGCTACATGCATGCTCAGTATGAGGGATTGCTGGAAAGACAACGCCAGTGACTGTCCACTGTCTCTACATGCTCATCCGGGAGGAGGGAATGCTGCAAGTCACTGACTCGATGCAATCTCCTGGGTTTCCTTAGATGGAAAAACTTTTTGTCCAATTTGAATATATAACAGAATCTGGCTGCACTGTTCAATGATTAAGATTAATTGGAATGTATGTACCTGACTTTTGTGAAGTGCCTTGAGACGACATGTGTTGTGAATTGGCGCTATATAAATAAACTGAATTGAATTGAATTGAATTGTTATTTTGTCTTAAAGCTGGATGAACTGATGCACTTTGTTACTGAGCATAAAGCACTTTATCTGCTTCAGTTGGTCTGTTTCTAATGTTCACGTGTCATTAATAAATCCATATTTATACAGACATGTTGTCTGGACCTTTATTCACTGTTGAAATGTTTGGCTGTGTTTCCAGAACTGATAGAAACTCTGGTAATACGAGCATTTTACTAAACTAATGATTTATTCAGTTAAATCTACTAAAACACACCAGAGACATAAAGTTCTATTTATTAATCAGGGAGATTTGAACAAAAAGTGTTAAAATGTTTCCTAAAATGATGTAAAAATATTAAGCAGACTCCTCATCATCATGATCTTCATCAGTGAGAGCTGAAACAGTGTTAAAGGAGGCCAACAAACCTTCACATCATTCACCTTGGACCAGTTCAGAGAGCTCAGTGATCAGATCTGTTCTCTCTCTGGTTTCTGGGTTTAACAGCAGACCTGAAATTAAAGGTGGAGGTCCAAACTTCATCAGTAGAAGGCTAACCAGAACTGAAGATGAGATGAAGGGTGTTGTGATGCCTGCTAACATAGGTGTCCATCAACCATCTCCATAAAATCAACCAGTTTATTATTTATTCTTCTAATTTCCACAGTGTCCATAAAATACTTGCCTCTAGTTCACGTTTCATCTCAGATAACTCCAAAAAGATCTAATATGCCGTCATACAACTTAATATGATGATTCATGATGGTTCATGTTCATATTCATTGATACACGGTCTAAAACTGTTTACCTCCTCATCTCACCTGAGCTCCATCTCACCTTTATTAAATGTAAACAGATTTCCTGGACAGAGAACACCTCCCACCTGGTAACCCACCTCGGCTGCTCACAGACTTTTACAGGGCCACAAAGAAAAGCATCCTGTGCCTCAGTGTGACAGTGTGGTATGAGAGCTGCACGGCACAGGACAGAAAGAACTTAGAACGGGTGGTGAAAACAGCACAGGGGATTGTAGGATGTCGTCTACCGAATCTGGACTCGATTTATGCTGCACGAGTCCAGAAAAGAGCCAGACACATTGCTACAGGCCACATCCACCCAGGTAATGCACAGTTTGTCCTACTTCTGTCAGGAAAACGATTCAGGGACATCAAAGCAAGAACAAACAGGCTCAGAAACAGTTTCTTTCCAGAAGCAGTGAAGGCAGTAAACATCCTTGAGAGAAATTATTTCTGAGTCTATTTCACAATCAAACAAAACACCAGCCCATCTCATAGTGTTTCTCAGCATAAGCTACACTTTATGTAAAAACCAAATACTACACTACACATTCCATACACATATGCTCACTTTTTCTTTAAGTGTTTTTAAATTCTGCAGGGGTTCCCAAATTTGACAAGTGTTTTGAATAACACAAATGTGTTAATGTTTACACTTTGAAGGGATGTAAATTTTCTAGGTGTTTTTGAAATTCGAAAAGTGTTTAAATGGCAGAGGATTAAATTTTATCAGAATTACTGAAAAATTGGTGAACTCTACAAGTTAAAAAAAGTGTGTTCTGAATGTTTTCATATTTAGCAAAATGTGTCCTTAATTTTTTCAAGCATTTTTTCCATTGTGTCTGTGCAATTCATGTACGTCTTTGGATCCGAGCTTCAACAAAAGTTTAATTATGGTGACATGATGACAATAAAGATTCTTGATTCTTGAGTCAGAAAGAGCATTTTATTCAGATCGAAGAAGATTAGAAGATGGTTATCTTGCTGAAACAGAGACTCAATGAAGTATGTAACTAACAGTTACAGACACTCCTAATTTAAATATCATTACCTGGACCACTGATCGATATAGTAGGTTTACATTTTTTTGGAAATACATAGAAAATAAAAAATAACTAAGAAACCACATGTACACGTGTATTTACAGCCTTTGCTCAAATGTTTGATGCAGCCGTGGCAACAATTACGCCTGAACTACTGATAAATATCTTCTCTTCCAACATGACAGCTGCAGCTCAGTTATGTAGAATGACAGAATATTTTGTTCCACCTAAAGCCTCACAATGAGTCATTTCAAAACAATAAAGGGTGTGAAGGTAAAAACTTGTGTCCTCATGTTTTCTAAGAACTCAAATATGTCCTCAACTGTATGAAAACATGTTTTACAAGCCTGTCAAAGTGAACTGATTTGTTTGTTATGTTCTTTCTTCTAAAAGAACCAACAGTAAACTGTAAGATGAAGAAGCTGTTTGAAGGAAAGTGTGCTTGCTTCTCCCTCAGCATAAAATTTTGTGCAAATCGATGTTAAACTGATACAGATCAGTCTAAAACTAAAGAACAAATCAAGTTGAAAAAAATAACATCTTTTCCTCAACATGGTCAGAGGTTAGGTTTGGGCAGAATAACAGTTAGGATGAAATGATCTAAACGTTTTTCATTTTATTAAGTTTGGTTTTGTTTGTGTGAAACTGCTATCTTAGTGCTAGCAGGCTATCTGCACACGTGATCAGCTTTGTGTCTGTGTTTATGTGTTTTTAAAGTTAAGACAAATTTTATTTAAAGGGTGATTTTAAACACAGAAGGTTGCTCATAACGCGCTGTCCGCGCTTATGCACTTTAACCCTTTTATTGACCCTGGTATTTTAAAGGTATGCGTTTGATTCTGGTACTAAGCTAAGCTATTGGCCTCCTTTGTTAGCTTAACTGCTAACAGCTTGCTACATAATATTTAACAGAAAGGTTGTTAGTTTTCAAGTTAGTGAATAATAGTCTCTAAACATTATTCTACTAAATCTGATAACTAAGTAAACACCATTAAGCCCCATTTCTCCAGAAAGATTTGGCTCTTCCAAATATTCCTTTAATAATATTTCTTCAAATATTATTTTAATGAATGAAGGCAACTAATTAGACACCATTGAGAAATTATTCATCCAGAAGGTTGGTTTTATTCAGCAGATCATTCTTGAAAACATTATTTTGACAAAATAATATTTTATCTAATCTTGCATTGTGAATGGTTGTCTAAACGTTTGCTGATTACTGTCTAAGTTGGTTCCAAGACTAACTTAACTTCATTTCCAGATTCTTCAAGATAATCCTTGGTTCTCAAACATAAATAACATTGAATGGTAATGTTGCATCACTCTTTTGGTCATTGTTTTCAACCATCTTTAATCAACTTGTTTATATTGTACATATACCATTAGTCTTCCTTATTCTCTAATTCTGCTTGGTAGTTTAGTTGGATTGTTTTAGCAAAGTAAAGAGTTTGTCAATTGAAATATGTTTGACTTTGAGTTGACTTATTTTTGTTAATAAATTCTTGTATTTTAAGAAATTGTGTGAATTAATTCCATGTGTGTGCAGAGTTTATGCTGTTCAATAATGTCAGAGCTTGGCTCACACCTTTCAGCTTTGTCCTAATACCATCGCCTTACTGGGCTGGTATTCACTGGACAACCCTTAACAGACCGAAATATTATTTGATAAAATATTAAAATATTAATATTAAATAATATTGTCAGATTAATAATCACAACACAGGGACGTATTCTCAAGGACTAATTCCAACATTCGACCTATTCATGGGACGGTAACAAGACTGTGCTGGACTGTAATGACTGACAAATAACAGAGAGGAAATTGAGAATAAATTGGCTGAAAAATATTGCAAAGTAATGGGACATAAATGTCCACATGCTGAGTTACATACAAATAACTAATACAGCTGAACACAAGAACTGTTAAGCACAAAACTAAAAATAATATAGGGGTTTTCCCTACAACAAAAGGAATAACACTCTCAAAAATGGCTTCTATTGTTGAACAACACATAAATAGTAAACTACACAACCACACCACTCGGCCATACCCATCAAATAAACTTCAATCTTGCAGTAAAAAATTAAATGATGTGGGAACCTGGGCAGGCAGTAAAGGTCCTATAAATCAGTCATTGAGTTAGCCCATAAAAACGCTATCCTCCGTTGGGGTGGAGTATTTCTTATTCGTATCGTTATATGATACCTGTAGAATGGCCAGATAAAACATTCTGAAGGATATCCTCCGCTCATGTGGTTGACGTTTCACCACATCAAACTCCTAGCGCTTCTTGATGACAGATGAGGAGAAATCACTGCAGAAAGAAAGCCAGTATTCGTGGAAAACAAGAGCTCCATCTGTGCTGGCACAACGCACTGCCTCAATCACTAGTGGCTTATCCTGAAATGCATGAAAGTGTAGCAGAAGTGGTCACAGCACCTTGTTGTGGTACGGTTTTGGAGGCAGAGCAAGGTGCA
Organism: Crenichthys baileyi; assembly: GCA_036173005.1. NCBI lineage: Eukaryota > Metazoa > Chordata > Actinopteri > Cyprinodontiformes > Goodeidae > Crenichthys > Crenichthys baileyi. Next base: position 21,085 of record JAHHUM010000500.1, on the reverse strand, counting down.
GTGTCGCTGGGTTAATGTACTTGGTGTCAGTGGGTATTTTAAGAAGCCTCGAAACAATCCTGTCTCTGAGGTCTACAGACATTTGCTTTGGCTTCATGTTCGGCTTCATGTATGTACTCTCCACTGTGATGCTTTATGTAGACAGGTGTTTGCCTTTCCAAATCACGTCCAATCAACTGAATTAACCCCAGCTGGACTCCAACGAAGCGGTGGAAACATCTCAAGGATGATCAGTGAAAACAGGATGTATCTGAGCTCAGTTCTGAGCTCCATGACAAAGGCTATGAATATTTATGTTCATGTGATTCTTTGCTTTTTTTAATATCTTTATTACATTTTCAATAATCATGGTGCATTGTGTGTAGAGTTTGGAAGAAGTTTTTAGTGCTTTATATACTTTAGCTCCAGGATGATGCAGCACTTTTTTAACCCATCAACACCAGTTAGTCCTGAGTTAGTGTTTTGTTCAGTGGGAGACTTGGTGCTACATCTGCACAATGTTTCAAAACGTGCTAGATCAGAGTCAAAAGAAGGTTTGATACTGAACCAGTTAAAACTGACAGTAACTTTTCTCAAGTGAAATATCGAGGTTCTACTGATCATGTCAGCTCTCCTCCTTCTTTCTAAAACAGCCTCTACATGTAATCAGCTGTACAGACCAGAACGTCAGCAGAACCACTGACATAGAGTTCAGGCAGAGGGAGCATTTTATTCAGATCGCAGAAGATTAGAGTCTCAATGAAGTTTGTAACTAACAGCTAGTTTAGACACTACTCTTCAAATACCATCACCTGAACTACTGATAAATATCTTCTCTTCCAACATGACAGCTGCAGCTCAGTTATGTAGAATGACAGAATATTTTGTTCCACCTAAAGCCTCACAATGAGTCATTTCAAAACAATAAAGGGTGTGAAGGTAAAAATTTGTGTCCTCATGTTTTGTAAGAACTCAAATATGTCCTCAACTGTATGAAAACATGTTTTACAAGCCTGTCAAAGTGAACTGATTTGTTTGTTATGTTCTTTCTTCTAAAAGAACCAACAGTAAACTGTAAGATGAAGAAGCTGTTTGAAGGAAAGTGTGCTTGTTTCTCCCTCAGCATAAAATTTTGTGCAAATCAATGTTAAACTGATACAGATCAGTCTAAAACTAAAGAACAAATCAAGTTGAAAAAAATAATTATCATAATCAGAACATTGCATCCTGTTGCTTAAGTCAGCTTTTGATTATTTCTTTGGGACAATGTTTTAAATCGCTATTCTTTGTAACCAAATGGTCTGAAAAGATCAAATAAAATGATTCACTCTATAAAGTGCAGATATAATAAATTTCCAAGTTACAATGATTTCTAATTTGTGATGTTGAATAGTTTTTTAAAACATACGTGCGATGTGAGTTTGAACATACAGTGCATCCAGAAAGCTTCACTTTTTCCACATTCAATTCATGTTTTCCCACAAAAGTCTGCACACTACACCCCATAATGATAGCATGAAAAGTATGTTTAAATTTCTTTTTCAAATATATAAAAAATTAAAAAGGACTAAGAAATCATATGTACACATGTATTCACAGCCTTTGCTCAAAACTTTGATGCAACCTTGGCAACGATTACAGCCTCAAGTCTTCTTGAATATGACACCATAAGCTTGGCACATCTGTTTTTGGACAGTTTGGCCCATTGCTCTTTGCAGAACCTCTCCAGCACCATCAGGTTGGTTAGGAGACGTTGGTTCACAGCCATTTACAGAGTTTTATTTCACATGGTCTGAGAGTCCTTTAGGAGCCTTTTTGCAAACTCCTTGCGAGCTGCCATGTGTCTTTTACTAATAACTGGTGTCTGTCAAGCCATTCTACCATAATGGACTGACTTGTGGATTGCTGCAGAGATGGTTTTCCTTCTGGAAGGTTCACCTCTCTGCTCAGAGCAACGCTGGAGCTCTGACAGGTTCTTGGTCACCTCCCTTACTAATACCCTTCACTCCCAGTCATACAATTTAGACAGCAGACCAGCTTTAGGGAAAGTACTGGTGCTCTCAAACCTCGTCCAGTTATGGAGGACAATGTGCTCATTAAGACCTTTAAAGCAGCAGAAATGTTTCTGTACCCTTACCCAGATTTAAGGCCTCGTGGCAATCCTGTCTTTGAGATCGACAGACATTCGCTTTGACTTCATGTTTGGTTTATGTTCTGATATGCCCTCTCCACTGTGAAACTTTATATATACAGGTGTGTGCCTTTCCAAACTCTGTCCAATCAACTGAATTAACCCCAGCTGGACTCCAGTGAAGCTCTATAAACATCTCCAGGATGATCTGTGGAAACGGGATGCATCTGAGCTCAGTTTTGAGCTTCATGATAAAGACCGAATATTTATCTTAATGTGATTTCTTTGTTTTTTTAATTTAAGCTCCAGGATGATGCAGCACTTTTAAACTCATCAACACCAGTTAGTCCTGAGTTAGTGTTTTTTTCAGTAGGAGACTTGGTGCTACATCTGCACAACATGCAAAAACATGCAAGATCAGAGTCAAAAGAAGGTTTGATACTGAACCAGTTAAAACTGACTGTAACTCTTCTCAGGTGAAATACTGAGGTTCTGCTGATCATGTCAGCTCTTCTCCTACTTTCTAAAACAGCCTCATGATTTTACAGACAGAGTTTTGTTTCAGATGGAAGGACATTAGAAGATGGGTTTCTTGCTGGAACAGAGACTCAATGAGGTTTGTAATCCAAAAAAGGTTGAAAAAAAAACATCTGGACTTCAGGTCTTGTAGTATGTTTTGCTCTTCCTTCTAAGGGCTTTCTCAATTCAGATAAAAACACACTTCTCAATATGTCTTCAACTACAACTGGAGTCCAGTTGTTTAGTTTTTCAACCTTTTTTTGGGTTCACCATGCCCTGGATGACTGTGAACCTTCCTTCACCAGCTAACTGAAAGCTAGTTTTAGGCACTTCTCTGTAAACACCATCACCTGAGCAATTGATAATTATCTTCTTTTCTCTTCCAATGTGACAGTGGTAGCTCAGATATGTAGAGTGACTGCATGTTTTGTACCACCTAAAGCCTCACGATGAGTCATTTTAAAGCAGCAGAGGGTGTGAAGCTGAACATTGTTTTCTGCATATTTTTCATGTGCTGAGAAAGCAGATCTGCCGTCAAATGTCAATGTTACATTTATTTATATTGCACATTTAAGAAACAACAGTTGACCAACTGCTTCACAATTACACCAACAATCGTAAAATAGCAAATAGAATAAACTGTAATAAATAAATAAAAAACAGAGTTACATTTCTGAGAACTATTTAGTGTCTCATAATCAATGAATCAAAGGCCAGTGAGAAGAGATGTGCTTTTAAAAGACGTTTAAATGATTCTGTGCTCTAAGCAGTGTGGACCTGTGGAGGTAAGGTAGTCCAGTCTTGGGGAGGCTACAGTTAACGCTTGATCACCTTGTGATCAAGGTGCCACCGGGTCCTCCGACCACCATCAGCCGTTAGTGCCTTGCCCAAGGACACCTCTGACATGGACGGAGCGGGGGTTTTAACTGGCAACCCACCGGTTACAGGACGAACTCCTACCACCTGTGCAAAGTGATGCGAAACCAAAAGGGACAAACCAGTTAAACTAATCAAGTTAAAAAACAAATCATTGGTAAGATAAAAAGATTACATCCCGTTGCTGCAGCCAGCTAATTCCTGCTGCTAGTCAAAAGAGCATGGTGCTAAATGAACCTGGAAAACAAATCACAAACAATAGCAGGGGGCCAAATACTGCTCCTTGTTTGACTGAGAGTTTGCAGACAGAAAATTGGTTTAAAATGGTTCCATCTGAGTACATCTCTCTCTTATTTTGTCTTTAAGTAGTGTATACCTGGTATGTAATGTACAAGCTGTTGTTTGAATGTATAATATTATAAAATTAAAATTATTTAGAATCAACCCAAAATGAACTGCATCATTAACTCACTTGTTTTACCTTCTTTAAATCCTAACGTGAACAACTGTGCAATATAACAGTCATTCAAAGGTATACATTAGGTTATATTGTGAATACTGCTAATAAAAATTATTTATATACCATGATTCAGTGTAAATGCAGACTTTGTGCGATAGGAAAGATGTGAGTTCAATGGCAGCTTCCTGCTCCACCAAATATCAAAGTGACCTGAGACAAGAAACTTAACAGAATCTTTATTGTTATTAATTTATATTTTTTAATGTTGTTTTTTTGGTTTTTTAATTAATATTTTTATGAATATTATTATTAGTAGTAGGTGTAGTTGTGGTACTACCTTTATTTGTTCACCATTCTTTTTTGTGTCTTTCAGTGAGATAAAGTAAAACCTGATGTCTGACGTTGGCTTTGAGTCACTGTGCTGTCTTTCCTTTTTACCTCAATCCCCTTTATATTTTATCCAACCCTACTTTGATCTCGGTGCTTCTACTACAAAGGTCCCCTACTTCGGAGGCCGAACATTTTGTGTAATTTTATTTGATCTAACAAACTCATTCATCTCACATATTCAAAAACTTATAATTTATCCTTGATATAAAACATAAGATAATCTTTTAGAATAAAGTTGTTTTAAAACAATAACATGGCTGAAATACTCTTATGATAAAATTTGCCAGTGCACACTGACTCTTGGAAAGGTTTGAAACTGTTTGAATAGAATTGAAGCTCAGTAGGTAAAGTATGTTCATCTGAAGTTCTAATACATTTAAATACATTTTTTTCATTAAAGTTTCAATGAAATTTGCACCACAAATGTAGAAGTTACTGAAATACTAGAGGTTGTGGCTATAAACAGGTCTGCTTTACATATAAATAATGGCAGCAAAAATGCATTCCTCCCCCTTAGACATAAATTCACATGACATTAGCATCTTACCCATGTTGCCATTTTTGGGACTGAAGCTGAGATGTAAAAAGTAATAGCGGTGCCATCTTGTTTTTGCGGGACTAAGACGATTCCTTAGGTTTAAAGACCTTAAAAGATCCCAGGGAAAACTACCATGATAAAATGACATGAATACAGTTATAGCTGGCTGGAGCCAACGCCATGATTCAGGGGAAGGTATGCATTGTTGTAAACTAGCGCAGATCAGAAAATCAACAGAGGAAACTTAAAAGCCACGGCATAAATTGCAATGATCAAATATTCTTTTGTGGTTTGCTTTGGCAACAATAGATCATAGTTTAAACAAGTAATAATTTGTGAGTAGTTATTTGTTACAGTAAAGCTTGAAAAAACAGACAAACACACATGCTTTACAGCCACATTCATACGTATTGACACCACACACTTCTTTCATCTACAAAACCTACATGTGCACTTCTCTGATGGAAAATAGATATTAGACTTTTGTGGGACAACAGCAAGAAATAAAACAACATTCTGTAAATTCTTTTTTGGAACATGCATTAGGAATCATCCCCAAAGGCGAGAAGAGGCAGTATATTGGGGGAGGTGTGTAGGCATGTGGTCTCCTGTCTCTTGGGCTGCTACAGAAACTGTAGTTGCAATACTGATGAAACACAACAAACAAAACACTTTTAAGCTTTGCTTTCTGCCAACAGTAAATAGAAAATGACTGTATAGGTACCAGCTATAGAAACAGCTTTGATAGACAGGTGAAGGTGAAACACAATGTGAGCACTGCACAACAACACTCTAAACAATCTGTGAAAAAGAAGCTGTTAAAAGGACAGTTTCCTTGTTTCTCACTGAGCAGAGAATTTGTTGTTAAAATGTTGCTTTAGACAGAGATCCACCTCTAGGACAGTAAAATTATGAGCTTAATAACCATGTTCCAAACATCATAAATAAGAGGGTTTTTTTATTGTCCATTTACCAATAATACAAGTTTAAAATGGTATTTGTAATGTAAGTTTATTCATGTGAGGACAGGTCTAGGATAAAGGATGACAAAAAAAGTGCTAGAAATTGCTAGAAGGGTGGCAAAATGTTTTAAACACCAAAAGTTTGCAGTCAGATGATAAAATGTTTCTGCTATTTTCTTTAACAAAAAGACTGAAAATCTAAAGTGATTAGATGTGAAGATGGAACCAGTGGTAAACAACTGAGTATCGTGCAGTTTTATCTAGTTTTTAAGCCACTAGGAACTCTAGCCACAGGGTAAAGGACTGGATGGATGTCAGTCACATACAATACATGCATGGCAGAAACAAGGGTGTGCAGGAGCTTATTTCTAAAGAGCTTTATTATGTTTTGGAAAAATGTGTAAAAATTTTAAGTTTTTTTTTTTTGTTTATTTTAGGGGAGGGTCTTTCTTTTGTTTTTCCTTTTATCTTTATGTATTAATTTTTGTTTCTTTCTTGTCTATTGCACTTAAGTATAAATAACAAAAAATTCAATTAGAAACCATAAATTCATTAAATAGAAAATACATTTATATATTGGAATTCAAGATTTGGAAACAACATTGAACATTTTTGGATAAAAAATATCAAGAAGAGCATAACATTATGATGAAATAAGATGATATAATTAGGTTGAAAGTAAGGAGAAATTAATCAATTACTGGTATGAGGAACATCAAGTACATTCATAATGTCATATTATGAAACAGGCAGATCAGAACTAGCCTGTAAGTGACCGTTATGCATGTGTTGTATATGTGCTTATGTTTCACAGGAGGAGCTGTAATAAGAGGAACTACCATAAAGAAGCAGGCTACCAATAATGTTAAATAATTTTTTATTACATTATAGGTGAAATTTGAGAACATATAGAAATGTACATATACAATATCTAGCATTTTACAGAGGGTGATTAACCGTTTTTGCAATAAATTACTGTATCTTTTGTAAGAGAGGCATTTCATTGAGAAACACAATTAACTCAAATATTTAGCTTCCAACTGTCATAATGTGGGGTTTGTTGTGGGACCAAAGTGCAGAGAAGTTTGCCAGGACACAGAGAATGAAGGTACGAAGGCTTTTAATATCCTTACTCACAGGAACCAGAGCAGGAGTATAACATACTCCAACTGGACAAGGCAGGACTGACACAACCAGGATACCACGACAACCAGCGGGGAACAATGAAAACTAAGGGGCTTTAAAACAAACAGACAAAGCAGGGTGAACCAATGAACAGAGGGACCAGGTAATCAGGGAAAACACAGAACAGGTGTTGGCTAGGCTGCAGGGAGATTGGGAAAACAAAGGACCAGACCAGGTAAATGAACAAAAACACAAACTCAAACACTCAGACACTGGCTGGCATGACACTAACTGGAAGAACACATTTTGATCAATTTGCTTTAGGTTTGTATAAATCCTACTAAGCTATTTTACCAATATATGTTCTAGTACACTAATTCATTAACGTTTCCTCCCCTGCTCATCTGAGGAGATCCCCTCTCTAGGAACCTGCTGAGAAGCAGAGGTTCTGTTGAAGCACATATGAAACAGTTTGAATCAGGATTCTCGCTCGGTTTCATGGCATTTGCGCCTGCGATTTTCTGCAGCTGAAGCACAATGAGTCGAGATTATCAATGAAGTACTTTTAGTCTGGATTACCAGTTGACAGGGTACATTCCTACATATCAGCCAGCGGATCACCCGTGAAGTAGTGATTAAGAAGCAATAGGGGAGGATATTATCTTTTAAATGGAAGTAACAAGTGGAAAATGGTGCACACCCATTCTCATTTTGACCATGACCCACCCACTGCTGGTCTGGATAGACTGGTTCTTCAACTTGGTTGTGTATAAATAGGAGGAATGAGAATGAGAACGTTCTCAAAAAATGGATTTGAAAAAATATATAATAATTGTTTTAAATTTTTTTCTAATTTTGATAGTTACACTACCTTTTAGTAAGTTTTTATGTTTGTGGTTCTTAATTGACTTTTTCTGTCTAACAATGTCCAGCGTTAACACTGAAGTAGATTTAAATGTCTTCTAGTTTTCTCAGGAGTAGTCATATTGATATTTATATATTGATATTTGATTAGACGATTTCATACATGCTCACCAGTTTGAAAATGTGTTACCTTGTTTTTGAACGCTGTTGTTTTTTCTGTTGTTTTTACAGTAGAATATATTGTTGGAGTCATACAAGATAAACCTACTTTCAGCATAATTGATAAAGGTAAGACAGCACAGCAAGACTTCTCTCCTCAGTCCTCTGATTACTTTGTAGCTAACTTGCAGCCTAATTTCCAACTGTCATTTAAAAACTGTTCCTTTTTAAAATGGTTGTTGGTACATTTCATTTAACATATTTGTTCACATATATATATATATATACATATATATATATACATATATATATATATATATATTATATATATATATATGAAGTTGTATTGAATTTGTGCTAGTTTTCTGACAAGTAGTCATATTACTGTATCAATATTAGTTTCAGCTAGTAATAAGGGCAATATTTTGACACAGTGCTGTTCCTGCCATAATCTGTGGCCATCATCACTAACTTCAACTAATTTTGATGAGGTTTTCAACAGTGACGTTTTTTTTTTATATTTGCTAAGGCGATTTCCTACATGCACATCAGTTTAGAAATGTGTTACATTGTCTTTGAACTTGATGTTGTTTTATGCTGATGTTTTTACAGATATACTTGACAACATAAAAAGAATAATTATGGCCCTACTGAAAATTATAGACAAGGTAAGACAGCACAGCAAGATTTCTCTCCTCAGTTCTCTGATTACTTTGCAGGTAACTTGTAACCTGATTTCCAACTGTAATTTGGATAACTGTAATTTTTTTTAAATAGTACTTAGTTGTTACATTTTAATTAAGATTTTTTTTTTTTTTTACATCTTAGCCCATGTTTGTGACAGAAATGTTTTAATCAATCAAAAATAAGGTTGCTGGATCAGGGTAAAAATGAAAAATCATCACAATTATTTAACACAATTAGTTTTAGATTTTGGAAACGTTCTGATTATTACCTTGACAACAAGTAAGGGAGGAGGTAGCCAAATAACTGCATTAGATGTTTTTGCACACATTTGAATTTTATGTTTTAAAAAATTGCCTGAGAAATTCCAAAGGGAAATTTGTTTTGGATTTTTAGATTTGAATGAATGTGTTTGGTGTTGCACTGTACATTACAACAAAATTAAAATGCTAACCTCATCAGTGCTGGAACGGCAGTTGTTTTGAGTGTGCTGAATTACTAGAATCAGTTCATTAAAATTAAAAAGATCTGTTCACCGACCTATTTATTTATGCAGAGTGACACAGCGACTCCTCCAGAACACATAAACGGAGGATGCAACACCAGGCCTTGCCCAAGGCCAACCAGGAATGGGGAGCCAAGGATGCCAGACCAGGAGGATTACCAACGTTTTCCTGCAGCCTGGATCGGACTAGACAACCGCAATAGATAAATGAACAGGGTCCATGATTTAGGTCTACAATATACTGATTAACATTGTGCTAGCTCATTTTTGCTGTGCTTCTAGGTTTTATTAGATTTGTTGTTTTCAGCTTTTCAACAGTACATTTTCATCTTAAACACACTGCAATGTTTTTAATCATTTAAATTTTAGACACACATCAGCATAGGTCTGTTCTATGGTGTTCTATGGTGAAAAATTCGTATCCAGAGACTGATGATTGTCACTCAGAATCCGCTTTATTTTAATCTTGCAAGAGAGAAGGATTTTACAGCATCGGAGTAAGCTCAGTAGTGCTGCCAAATCATTCTGACTAGGCAAAGCAAAGGTTCTCCTTATGAGCTACAACAGTTTTCAAGGTAACTCTCATGAGACCCAGAGAGACGAGGTCCCAGACAAAATCTTAACAGTGTGGCATAAATATTACCTCACACAGGTGCAAGGAGAAGGCTGAGAAACCTTTACTCTAAGACTATATGAGAGGAGAATGGAACAACACTGAGGGGTTCTAATACTTTTGTCAGTTCCTGTAGAGTATCAAGGAGCAAATCAAGCAAGACACTAAAATTTCTATAACAATGGGAAACAGAGGGGGTGCACACACTGAGGGCTGCAGGCAGTTACTGAAGAGATGGGGAGGCGGAATTACGCGACGGCCGGAAGGAACTGCCTGCCATATTCTAGCTTAGGTCCATATGCACTAGACACGTTGATTGATGTGAGGTGGGTTTTTCCCCACCTCAACATTCTTATGGATGGATCATCTCTTTACTGACTATTTTGGCATTAAATGTTTGATTTTATACCATTTTTCATTATTTCATTATTTTTCATTATTTTCTTCCAAAGCTCTTTTACTGGCTTCTGCCCCAAACAAACTTTCATTTTCTCACCTGATTCTTCCTCTTCCTCTTCCACTAACAACCTGAGACCAATCATTCAAATCCATATCATCTTCATCGTCCTCTACCTGAGTTGCCATTTCAATCCAGTCTAAAACCAGTTTATGCCAAACTCCTTTTTCTTTTCGTCTGTAAGGATTATGATTATTGATTAATTAATATTTATCAAGATTTATCATTTAATATCATAATTTGAAAAAATATATAATTTCTTAACCAAAAATCATGAATTACGAATGGAAATCAGAAATGTCCTCTGGTGTTATGATTATGGGCTCAGAGCTCTTTAAACCACATAATGTTTATTCAACCGCTTCACCAAAAGCTGGGGATCTTTGACCTTATTTTGACAAATAAATCACTCTTGCACGAAATAAACACAAACAATTCTCTTAATTATATATATGACGATTTATTGAAGCCACATAATTCTGATATACCATTATTCTGGTTCAAAAACCTTCACCTAACCAACAATCACTATTCTACAAAAAGGGAATAAAATCGACTACCTAACAATAATAATAAAGGAAAAATACATGCGCATTTAGTGTCTATGAAGATCAAACCAGCAGTTTTATGGACAAAATGTGCAATTTGGGTTAAATGGAAAGAGAAGTCCTCCTGGGGTGTTGATGTCTCGATTGCAGCGATCAGCTGATAAAACGGTGGGGCCACGCCCCTTTAGCCACAACCAGCTGGCTGCCCCAAATCTCGAACAAAACTAGAACAGAAGAGTGGTCGGGCGAGGCCCAGACCACAGTTACTTTGAATGAAAAACTCAAACTTCTAACTCCTGGTTGATTTGGGGTCAGCCGGACAAAACATGAACACACACGATTCAGCAGCGCTTGCGCAGCAAATCAAAACACAGCTCAGCATCAAATCAGTATAGCATGCAACAAGTTGATACCTTAGATCAACTAATGGTGATTCTAAATCACCTTAACTACGCCTCATCCTGCCCAGACCTCTAAATGCACCTATCCGGTTTAATATAAAAAGAACAAAATTACTTTGACGTTGATTTCTTCTCTCCACCGGTTGAGGAGGGATCAGGCCTGAAGAAAAAGGACGGGGGGGGGGGGGATCACGCGTCCGTGATCAACTTAAGAAAAAGAAAACGGTAGCTTCTCATCCGTCCAAGAGGGGAAATTATGAAGAACCGTTAGTCACTGAATCAACAAGGAGGAAACTCATCTCCTTGGAAATAAAACCTCTGTGGGTTTTCACCTGCGCCGGGTGTGGCGTGGTCTTCGATCGGTAAATAAATCCTCTGATCTTCTCATATCAGACAGATTTCCAGCTTTCAAGCTCTTCCGGGAATGGCCTTCTGGAGCAAAAGTTCGCCTGCGAGCTTTTGTCTCTCCAGATATGCGCCTCCGATGCGCTGTCCTGTGAGACACGTGGGAAATGGCAACAAAACTTTCCCCCTCGGCTGGTTTATACTCTCGGTGACGTCAGAGCTGCAACGTCTGTTGAGCTGCGCATGTCAAAGTGTGCGACCAAAATGGATGACCTCAACACGTCCAACACACTTTCCACAATGAAGCTTTCTGTCATGTTTCTTATTGCCGACTTAACCCACATGCAGAGACACTCAGAAAACAAGAGCAGTTTAGTTAAAGGTTATTGAAAGACTCAGCAAGGCAGTTTTGAGAGCGGTGAACCTAATCCCCGTCACTAAATGAAACAAGGGGAAAAAAGATGGTTAGAGACCGAACCTCAGAATAAGGCCTAAAAGACAATGTTTCTTACCGGTGGGATCCGTGGAATCCGCCAGGGAGAGGCACAGAGTCAGCAGAGGAACTCAGTCTGCCAGGTTCAGGTCTGGTCCGAGGTCTGGTTCGAGGTCCAATCAGCCAGAGGTCACACCTGGAACGGGTAAGAGAAAGAAGTTAGTGTTTTCTTTTCTAGTTCAGAAAAAGCTTTACAGTCTCTTTCCACCAAACTTGCAAAAATCAGGTTTCAGAGCAGGCCAGAAAGATTACCACAGAGGGCAAGCACTCCCGGCGGCCCAGAAGAAGTTTTGGAGGCCAAGAAGTCCCGGACGAGAGAGGGATCGAGAATGAAGGACCCAGGAACCCAGGAGCGGTCCTCCGGGCCGTACCCCTCCCGATCGACGTGGTATTGCCATCCTCGTCCCCGCCGCCGGGAGGCCACAATGCGGCGAACGGAATAGACAGGGTGACCCAGGAAGTCCCGGTGGGCAGAGGGGGCATGGCCGGAGGGCAGAGTGTGCTGGTCTGGACAGGCTTCAAATGAGAAACGTGAAAGACAGGGTGTACGCGGAGACTGGGAGGCAGACGAAGACGAACAGAGGCAGGGCCAACAAGTGAGTCAATTACGTACGGCCCAATAAACCTGGGAGAGAGCTTTCTGGACAGGGACTTAAGGGGGATGTCCCATGCTGCAAGCCAAACCTTCTGACCAGGGCGGTAACTGGGAGCGGGCAGACGTCGACGGTCTGCGTAGCGCTTGATTTGGGACGCTGTACGGTGAAGTTTTCGGGTGGTGGCATCCCAAACCCGCTTACATCTCCGGATGTGGTGTCGCAATGTAGGAACTGCGATGTCCCTCTCCTCCAACAGGAAAAGCGGCGGTTGGTAACCCAGGGAGGCCTCAAAAGGTGTGTAGTCGGTGGCAGAGGAGACGTGCGAGTTGTGGGCATACTCGATCCACTCCAAGTGGGCATTCCATTCAGTGGGGCTGGTTGATGTTACGCACCGTAGCGCTGCCTCCGATTCTTGGTTTAGACGCTCAACTTGGCCATTTGACTGGGGGTGATGCCCCGAAGTAAGTGCCACCTTTGCCCCCAAAGCGTCACAGAAATGTCTCCAGACCCGGGAAGTGAACTGAGGGCCCCTGTCGGACAACAGATCACTTGGGATGCCGTGCAGGCGGAAGACACATTTGACCACCAACTTTTCTGTCTGGAGAGCCGACGGCAGCTTTCTGAGTGGGACCAGGTGGAGGGCCTTGAAGAATCGATCGATTATAGTCATTATTACAGTCATTCCATGAGAGTTCGGCAGGCCGGTAACAAAATCCAAAGCTACGTGAGACTAGGGTCGCTTGGGGACGTTGAGAGGCTGGAGCAGTGCCCGCGGGGGGTGGATTGGAGGTTTTGCTTCTGGCGCAGGTAGCTCAGGCGTTGACATACTCCCTGATGTCTTTATACATGGACGGCCACCAATAACGCCTGGAAACTGCAGCGACGGTTCTACTGACTCCTCGATGGGCGGAGAACTTGGCAGTATGGAACCAGCAGATCAATCTGGACCGTACTGAGGCTGGAATGTAGGTCCGTCCAGGGGGCCCAGTGCCTGGCCTCGCCACACCAGGTTCTCAACAGGTTAAGACGCCAACAGTACAGCTTGGCGGCAAAATGGCCTCGGCCTGTTTTTCAGAGTCCCGAGGACCGAACTGGCGGGACAGAGCGTTGGGTTTAAGGTTCTTGGAACATGCCTAAAAGAAATAGACAGATTAAAGCGGGGGAAAAAAGTGACCAAAGTGACTGACGGGCATTAAGACGTTTAGCTGACTGAATGTAAGACAAGTTCTTGTGGTCTGTCCAAACCAGCACAGGATGTTCGGCGCCCTCCAACCAATGCCTCCACTCCTCCAGGGCCAGTTTGATGGCTAACAGCTCCCTGTCTCCCCCCTGGTAGTTCTGTTCGGCAGGGGTCAGACGTAGTGAGAAGAAGGCACAGGGATGTAGCCTTCCATCCTGGTCCGAAAGCTGAGAGAGGACCCCCACCCCGGTGTCCGAGGCGTCGACCTCCAATGTGAACTGCTTAGCAGAGTCTGGATGTATCAGGACAGGTGCTGGAGAACAGCCTCTTTAACCAGGTGAAGGCGGCCTCGGCCCCCGTGCCCCAGCTGAAGGTCATCTTGGTGGGGGTTGACGCAGTCAGGGGGGCTGCCACTTAGCTGTAATTCCGTATGAAGCTCCCGTAGAAGTTGGTGAACCCCAGGAACTCCTGCAGCTTCTTAAGGGAGTCAGATACTGGCCAGTCCAGCACTCCTCGAACCTTCCCTGGGTCAGCGCGGACCTGTCCCTCATCCAAAACAAATCCCAGGAAACTGACGGTCGACTGATGAAAGTCGCAATTCTCGACCTTGACGTACAGTCTGTTTTCAAGGAGGCGCTGTAGAACCAGCTGAACGTGGCGGCGGTGTTCCTGGAGGCTTCTAGAAAAAATCTAAATGTCGTCCAGGTATACAAACACAAAAATATTCAAAAAATCCCTCAGAAAGTCATTGACGAGTGCCAGGAACACTGCTGGACCATTACTTAAACCGAAGGGCATGACCAAATACTCAAAGTGCCCTAGGGGATTTTTGAACGCCGTCTTCCACTCGTCTCCCTGGCGGATTCGGACTAACTGGTAGGCGTTTCTGAGGTCCAGTTTGGTGAATATAGTGGCACCGTGTTTGGGTTCAAAAGCCGAAGCTAACAATGGAAGTGGGTACTTATTTTTCACAGTAATAGCGTTCAAACCTCTGTAATCAATGCAAGGACGCAAACTACCATCCTTTTTCCCCACAAAAAAGAAGCCTGCCCCCAGGGGAGAGGAGGAAGGACGGATAATCCTAGCAGCTAAAGACTCCGCGATATACTTCTCCATTACCCGTCTCTCCGGCCCTGAGATCCTATAAACCTGGCTGGAGGGCCCCGTCCAACGCCAAAACCCAGCGAGGCTGGGACAACAATTCTGTAGCCATTTGTCTCCTGTTAACCAGATCTTGGTCAATCAGGATTAAGTTGCACCCGGAATCAACTAGAGCGGACAAAACCTCAGCGTGGCGGTTCAACAATAAAGTGGCCGGTAACGTGAGCCGAGGGGTCTTAAAAACAGAGGGTGGGTCCGTCGGTCGCCCCTTCACAGCCAGCGGACCCCCCCTTTTGGCCGGACGGGACATGCGGAAATAAAATGGTCAGGAGCACCACAATAGAAACACTGGTTAGCCTCCCGTCGTTGCTCACCAGGTGAGAGCCTGGCTCTTCCCACCTGCATGGGCTCGGGCTCGGGGTGGCCAACCAGCGAGTTCTGCGAAACCCGCAAGGGAGATGAGGAGGCTGGTTGAGGGCACCCTACCGCTCTCTCGGAGCGATCCCTCCTCCTCTCCTGTAGGCGGGTATCTATGCGGACCAATATATTTATCCCACCCATCGGGCTCATTTACAAGTACTAACTCGTCCTTAACGGCCTCGTCCAGGGACTGAAAAAACGCCGCCTTTAACGCGCTTGCGTTCCAGCCTGAGGACGCGGCCAATGTGCGGAAATCGATAGAAAAATCAGCCAGTGGACGATTCAACTGTTTTAACGCCCACAGTCTGCGGGCAGTTAAAAACTGATCAGAGGCTACATCAAATGTTTGTTTAAATTCTACAATGAATTCCTCGTAAGAGACACCAAAATTATTACAGTCAGAGAAGCCCTGCTGCAACCAGGCAGCAGATGACTCCAGATCCTCTCTGGAGAGCCGTTTCATTCAAAATTAAATAAATAAATACTGCTATAAATTATTAATAAATATCCCAATGAAATAAAACAAAATAATGATGTAAAAAAATTTTCATCTTATTTTATTAAATTCATTTCAAGATTTATTTGATTTGTTTAAAGATTAATTTAATTTACTTAAAGATTTCTTTATTTATATATTTATTTCATAATGCAGTTTTATTTTGTTACACTTTTACTTTTTAATCTCGTTTTTCATTTTAAACTCTTTTTATTTCATGTTCTTATATTCAAATGAGGGGGCGGAGTTTTATCTGTGGGGCGGCGCTGGGGCAGAAGCACCCCACTGCCTGCCAGAAGACACCATGCCGTAGGGAGCCAGGGGATTCTGCGAGGATGCCAGAAGGTGCCAGACCGACTGTGAAAGCCTGCCACGGCAGTTGCCGCTGTTTTTGTGGAAACCAATGCTGATTATCGGCCAGGCGCGTAGTTAGACCTGGGCTTCCAGGGCGGAAGGCCCGGATGTTTTCTGAATACCTCCGGACTTCTTGATTTAAGAAATTTAAAGTATTAAAAGTATTATAAAGATGCAGCCACAAAATGGTATTGGACTTCACATTTTTATTTAAAAACAATCAGATTTTTTCAATTGTGTTCCATATAATCACGTCCCGCTCTACCTAACCTGACAATGTGTTAAAAGAAGACAAAAAATAGTAATTTTGCATTCTTGGCATCGCGAATGCGCAACTACGCCCACAGCCAGAGACGGACTCCATTCTGGAGAACACCAGAACAGCACTTTACTCCAGGTCGACCCGCCTCCTTCATTACCTGAAAAGTTACAATGAGCGCCTCAAACAGGGCTCATTTAAGAGCAACCGCAGAGCCAACCGGAGGGTGGGAGCATGGTGCGTGTGTGTGTTCAGGAACAGGTGGATGCCGACCGGTATAACCCAGACGAACATAGCGGTAAAACCTGAATGCTGACTCGGAATAGGCTAATTGTAAGTTACAGCTAATCACTTATTCACCCAGCAAGACATGAGGTGGAGGTTCACTCTAATGAGCATCTTCAGGGTCATGATGAGGAACTTTTACCTGAGCTACAGGTAAACTTAAATGATGTGGCTGTGATAGAAAACAGTAGCAACCTTCTCTGTGAGGTTCTAGCGGGATTTGCATCATAATGTGAAAATATCTGGTCCTTTACTTCAGTCAAAATAAAAGCATTTAATCCTAACGTAGCTGAACACATTAAAAGGTCCTTCAGATCAACACATTGATCTCATGGCTGCAGCCAGTCTTATAGTCTAGTTCTACATGTAGACAGAAAAAAAGTGTTGCTCAATAAACCAGGAAAATATCTCCTGGTTCCAGTAAGATGTAGTAGAAAGTATAAAAGTAAGCCTCCCTCTTCTCTTTCATATCTTCTGTGCTGATTCTAAACATCCAGCTCTGGGTTTAAAGATGCAGGATGATTAAGAAATGAACCATAGCAATTAATCACAGGTGGACCATTGATTAGTTAACTATTTTATTTTTCTAAATTACACATGTAATATTATATAAACTAAACTAATTAAACAAGGATACAGTTTTACTGAAGGTGAGACATACATACCATATGTATACAGTTATTAATAACTGTAATATTAGTACTGATACGGTCCAGGATGAGGTTCTATGCTATATTTTAAACACCACAACTTAACACCCTTTCCTCTCAATGTGTTTAATAGTGGAGTGGAACACTTTGATGAGAATGTAACGTTTAAAAAGGTAATTTATGTAGATGACAAAAGAAGCACATTTATCTGGTCCATAATAAACATCTCTGAGTTTAAGAAAAAGTTTTGTCAGCAAAAATTCAGATTTAGTTTTTTTCTAAATACCTCAAAATGTGTCATTATTTGCTTCAGCAAAATGGTTTTTCATCAGGCCTAAACTCTGTTTCTCCTTGTCCTTCATTCAGCTTCTAACAAAAATAAAAAGTAAAATTATTGCAAACCTTTTTTGTTTGATTTACAATAATTTACATTCAGTCTAAACCCAGCTGAGACAGAGAACTGATACAATGTGTCCTATAATATTTTGATTTTAAATTACTTATATATTGTCTTATTCAAATCTAAATATCTTGGATTTGGGCTAAAGCCCCCAATGTTTTGAGACCCTAAAAACGCCCGTTATTGGCAAACGGTACACTATTGTTATGGGCTGTTACTTTTAAATATTGATGTCTTTATTGTTTTTTATTCATTTATACCCATAACATACGGTGGCTGTATTTACTTGAGATGGGAAATAAATAGCACTATGTGTGTGAATGACGTGCTAAAAGAAAGACGAAGACTTATTGCACAAACAGTCGGTTTATTATAGAGCACGAGCGGCTTTTCTGATTTGTCACTCACAGAAAATTATAAATAAATGCTTAAAAAACACGCTGGCACTCTATGGAAGACCCTGGCGACAAGGCTGCCACAGGGTGCCATGGGGTGCCAGACCGGCTGTAAAAGCCTTTAACGGCGGCCGCCGCTGTTCTTGTGGAAGCCAATGCTGATTATCGGCAAACGGGATGTCGTTATTGTTACTATTGCCTGTTAGTCAGAAATTACTTTCAAATGATGATGTCATTATTGGTTATTATTTAATAAACAGCGTTAGACCCATAACATAAGTGGCTGTATTTACTTGAGAAGGACAATAAATAGCACTATGTGTGTGTATGACGTGCTGAAAGGATGACGAAGACTTCCACAAACAGCTTCCACAAAAACAGCCGCAACCGCCGTGGCATGCCGGTGTTGTGCGAAATTCTGTTCCCCTGAAATATTCTGTTCCCCCTGTGTCGGGAGCGCGCACTGCAGCCAGAGAGGCTGATCCTGTCTTCACAGCTTTTCTGATTGATTTGTCGGTAAAACGACGAAACGTAGTCATGTCAATGTTTTTTTTTTTTTAATCAACAGCTCCTAGAAAAAAAAAAAATCAAAAATGAACCTGGTCTTGTGAGTTTTCGCCGAAAGGAATCCATGTCTTTTCCAACTTGTGTCATGTTCCACTTTAAACCTGACGGACATCAGTCAGCCACCAAACACTGTCTTCCAACACGTCGTGTTTATTTTATACTTTTTTATTACGGATATAAAAACAAAGGATGTTGACGAAAAGTCAAGGGGCTTCCTGAATAGATGAGAGTGTGTTTATTTTAGTGGTAAAACCGTTTCTAATGTAAAAATATGACAAAATAAAAGATATTTCTACTTGCTAGTTTTGATAATTTTTTGTAATGGTAATGTCTGATGTTTTGTTAAAAAAATTCAGCTCTAGTATCATTATCAAGTATCAAGTATTTTAACATATTCCTATATCAAAAATACAGCTGAAATAATCAGTTCCCCCTCTATAACATGGGAAACAAATTATATTTTCAACAAGTCCTTCACTGTGTTTTTTCCTCTCATCATGGACAACAAGTCCTGTGAATTTGGAAACATTTGCTCTTTATATGCCAGAGTTACAGGGGGGAACAGAATATTTCAGACAGCTGAAATAATCCAGTTCCCCTTGTAACATGGGAACAAATTTTTTAAAGATGATTTATCATTTACATAAACAAAAACGGAAAACTGTCAGACAGATAAGATTTAAAACAGCCTAGCGCGTTCCCTGATCCCTACAGCATTCCAGCCTTTTTAAGAGAATATTGTGATCGACTGTATCAAATGCAGCACTGAGATCTAAAAAACCAGTCAGACACAAGTCCATTTTTTGGGCAATAAGAATATCATTAGTGACTTTCGCCAGAGCTGTTCTGTGCTCTGATGGCCTCTGAAACCCCCCTGTTAAAAAACCTTCAAACACCTCATTGCCGTGTAAATGCTCACAATTTGATTAGCAACTATTTTTCTCAAGAATTTTAGATAAGAATGGAAAATTGGTTATAGGTCTGTAATTTATTAAGTCATCTCTCCCCCCGTGAAGGTTTCTTTTATAAAGGTTTAATTACAGAAATTAAAAAGCCCCTGGGAAATATCCAAAAAAGATAAATTAATCATATCTAAAATGGGGGCTGGTAATCAGAGGGAACACTTCCTTAAATAATTTGGTTGGGATTGAGTCTAACATACAAGTTTAAAGGGTTTTGAGAAAACTAAATTTTGATAAATCAGGAAGCTCCACAGGATCAAAAACAGTCAAACACAGATCAGGGTTCCATTTACCTCCAATGTTGTTCACTTTGGGGGAGGAAAGTAAACTATCAATTTTTAAACAGTTTCAAAAGGGGAGGGGCACGCCCCAGATTTTTAAAAAACAAGTTCGGTAGTTTCTGAAAAAAAAATAGGAAATGTCAAGCTTTAAAATATAATAGAAAAAAAATAAAAAAAAAAGCTGGGTTTTGGCCAGCTTTTAAAACGGGAAGCAGTGACTGGGGATCTTCTTGAAGTACAATATACAGAAAAAATTTTTTAAAGAAACACTTTTTGATGGCTTAAATTTTTAAAATAGTAAACAAACCGGAGAAAACCTTGAATGAAAGAATAAAAAAAATTATATTATAAGACAGGTCAGATTGTTCAACTATTAAATTACTTTGGGAAAAAGTCCATGACTGTAAAAGGGTGCCCTTTTACCCAAACGAGTAGAACTAGTAGAATTTTTGAAAAAACAACAAATTACCAAGAGATATGGATATCCCCAAAAATATACAATAGCCATTAGAGGTTAATCTTTTTAAAATGGCAAAAAGCTGAAAAATAAATATCGATGGGGGAAGGGCCCCCAGGAGCCTTCCCCCGTTTTAAAACAAAGGAAAAGGGGATGACAGGGTTTATAGGACCTCAGGTACAGCGTGAGAGGCGAGGGGACGTGGGGGGAAAGCAAAACCCCCGATGTAAAAAGGGACGGCCCGGTATGCGTACCCCCCTAAAAAAAGAGGGGGAAAAGGTGTCGGCTTGAAAACCCTCAACCAGAACCCGTTAAGGTGCCGCTAGGCAGTCTATAAAAAAGACTTTAACCGGTTTATAAAAATAAAAAATATTTTCCCCTCATTTCCTATAGTTTTGAAAAATGTTTTGCAAAGCGGGGGCCTCAATTACCTGCTTTGTTTTTCTCCCCGGAGCTCGAAGCGGGTTTTAAAAAGGGCAGCATTTTAAAAAAAGAGCACCCCTACGTTTAATGTCTGTTGCCCGGCGAATACCCCAGTTAAAAAACCCCAAAGGGAGAGAAGGTTTTGGTTTAGTTTTTTTTGCTAATTACAACAAAACAGACAGCTCGAAAAACCACTTAGACCCGAGATTT
>JAHHUM010000499.1:0-72312 GCA_036173005.1 Crenichthys baileyi | reverse complement strand
CAGTGCAGTCGCACCGAATGATTTGCAGCCCAGCAGAGAGGTGACAGGTGTAGCTGCACGCTGAGGCGTGCTTTGATTAAGCTGAGACATCCCTGATTACAAATGCATGGAGAAGGGATGCACAGAACAGAAAGAGGCAAAAAGAGGACGCCGATACCTTGAGTGAAGCCTGGCAGGAGGGAGGAAGAAGTAAATTTGATCTCCTTGTCTCTGAAAATCTGCAGCATACTCCATATACCATTGTGCTGTTTGCTCAAAAGAACGTGTTACTGGAAAATATAGGAGGAAAGCTTGTATGTGTGTCTCTGCACTGTGACACAATAAATTCATAACAAATCAACACCTCCACCTGTTACCTCCCTTTCTCTGTCAGATGTAAATGTGATGGGTGGGTGTTATAATTTCTTTGTTTAATAACCAGAGCTATCTGTGCTTCTCGATCACACATAACAGAACCAAGATTGTAATTTTTCTGTCGGATGCTGAAACTGGCAAACACGCACATCACAATTAGGCCAGAGAAGCTTCCTAGCACTGGTCTTGATAATTTCACTTCGGCAGATTATAGTTATTATGTTAAAGAAAAGATTTTACACAGTGCTCTGCCCCGTTTTTATGTTCTTGACAGCTGGAGCAGCTGTGGATCGGATATGGACTCAAACCAGCAAGGTGGAAAGACCCGTGGTTTTGCTTGTTTCACATAGTTTAGGGCATAAGCAATCTCTCTGATCAACTAAAAAATTGTTTCATATGAAAACTGTCTATTCAATCAGGAGTCTTGTGTTTTAGGAGTAATTGAAGGAGACATTGTTTCTTTGGGTGCACAGTGGCAGTGTGGCAATAATATACAGGATAGATGTGAAATACAATGGCATAAGATCACATAAACGTATGTGTATGAATGTCATATTGATCTTAGGCTTTTAATAAATACAGTAAATTATACCAAAGGCTCAAATATATACATACCACCCCATTTTTTCAATAGGCTGTCCCAGAAGCTGTGTCAGACGACTTTATCCGTTCCACAATCAGTTTTTTCATGACTGTTTGAGAGCAGTGTCCAGTTTACCATGCAACTGTGCTCAAGTTTCAAACATTTAAAATTGGAGAATTTAATTTTTCCATCCACTTTTTGCAATGCACCAATACCATTGGCAGAAAATCAGTCCCACAGTGTTATGCTGCCACCACCATGCCTGACAGTTGGCACATTCACTCCTCCAATCATAGTAATTGTCATTGTGTCCAAATAGCTTAACCTTTTTCGTCTCTGACCTGGAACTTGGACTTGGACAGTGTTGGCAGCTGCAAATTTTTGTTGGGCTTGAAGGTGCGGAGCTCCAGCAGTTCCCAGTTCATGGCATATCTTGAGAGCTGATGATTCCTCGGTTGTTCTTGATCATCCTAATCAATTTCATCTTATGGTGCGGTCACACCGAACGCGGATTCTGAGAATTTTTCGTAAATAAATTTCAGCTCAATAAAAAAGCAGCCAATTTTTAATGTCCACATCTCCTAAATATAAGAAGACAACAGTGCAATGGCGCTATTTTAAAGTTTTACCTGCTACTCCAGTCTCCTCACTAACTCTTCTCCAGGCCAGGTCCTTTCTGTACTTGTCTCGGTAAAAATAATTAGTTGAGTCATAAAACTCTGGCTTGCAGCACACCGCCACTATGATCTGGTCCTCCATCTTCACTGACAACCGCTTCTTCTCCGCTGCGGTCTTTCACCCTACGTCACAGCCACATCCAGTCCCTGATTGGTTGACGCGACGCAAATTTTGCACCGCGTCCTTCGTGTCTTCCGCACCGCGCCGCTCCGCTCCTGAACGCGCCTTCTACATAGGGATAACATGTAAATCGGCCGGCCCCACCGCAGAATCCGCCTTCGGTGTGAACGCACCATAAGGGTGACATTTTGCCTCAGATGGTTAAAACCTGGACACAGGCTGAT
The DNA here is from genome assembly GCA_036173005.1 of Crenichthys baileyi. Classification (NCBI taxonomy): domain Eukaryota; kingdom Metazoa; phylum Chordata; class Actinopteri; order Cyprinodontiformes; family Goodeidae; genus Crenichthys; species Crenichthys baileyi. The sequence goes on along the minus strand of JAHHUM010000499.1, from coordinate 70,353 downwards.
GCTCTAACAGGGCATTGTTGCCTTGGCAAGTGATGCATTCCACAAAGTGAATGGAAAAATGAAGATGGAAGACCACCTTCACTTATTTACCTTAAATCAACAGTTCTTTGGTTGATACTTAAACACAGTTGGGTGTTGCAACAGGAAAAGGGTTCTGAACACATTTTATCTCTTAAATGGTAAAGCAGGGCGATTAGCTTTTGGAATGGCTTCCCTAAATGCCTAACCTCAACTCTGTTGTAAATCCACAGAGTATAAGAGTAGTTGGTCCATGCAAGAAAGCCAAGTAACTTAAATAAGTTCTACAATTTCTGATTACAATCATACCTGTGTCAGAGGCTTGTTGATGGCTACAAAAAAGCCTGTGAGACATTTAACCTAATAGTAGCATGGGTTTATGTTAGTGCTGCACAATATCTGGAAAATCCACATTTTCTGCACTCTTTTCTTTCTTTTCCAGAATTATAATGCCGCCACCATTTTTATAACCTTCAGATTGTAACCTAAAGATTCAAAACACATTAAACTTTCCTGTGAACATGGCAGTGTGATGATGCAAGTTATCCTTGAAATAAGGACGTTGAGACCAGGAGCAATTCCCAATCACATCTGTGTGAGGAGCTCTGACTATTTTCAGCCTCCTCCTGAGCACAGAGTGAGGAGGGGATTTAAGGAGACTTCCAAACACGCTGACAGCTTGTCGAGGACCTCCTACGACTGTTATGAATTTCAGTCCTTTGTTGTGTGTGTGGTCCCTTCACACCGATAAACACTAATTCAGTTAAACAGGAGTGTGTGTGAGGGTGTGTACTGGCTGGCATTGTGTTTACATGCTTTCAGCTGAGGTTTATTTTGAAGCTTCACAGAGTTGCTCAATAATGAGGATGATGAAGCGGTTGAATTTTCATTACCTTGTATGTAATGATAAACAAAGAAAATCATTGAAAGTTTTTAAAAGTGTTTTTTTTCCTGCTAAAATACACCTCCTCCTCCTCCTGCTGCTCCTGCTTGCGATACATTTACAATATTTAGTATTTATAGTCTTAATGATATTTTACATGAAGACCTAGAACAGAAGAATCTGGCGTACAGTTTTCATGGCGCGTCTATTGGCAGAAGTATTCATCTTTTTGCTTGAAACCCCTTTCATATCTAATTACAGCTACAGCTTTTACTGTATTTTATTGTCAGAGTGACACAATGTCATGTTTTGTTGTTAAGTAGAGGAGGAAAAGAATATGTGGTTTGCAATTTCTTTCACCAATAAAAAATAGAAATCTAAAAGGTGGTCTGCATTTGTATTTAACCCCCTTTAATCCATAAAAATCAATAAAATCAAGCGGGTTTAGGCTATAGAATAGTAACCCAAGCTTAGAGCATCTGATGGAGCACAGTCCAACCCATCATCCTAAAGTTTGGCACAATCCTAAAATACCAAGACATGGCTGCTCACCTAAACTGACAGGAGGCCCATGGTAACTCTGGAGGAGCTGCAGAGATCCACAGCTCATCCTATGCTCAATAAATCTGGCCTTTATGGAAGAGCTGTCAGAAAAAAAGCCAAAAATGAAACTCTTGGGTCTACATTCAAAATGCTACAGGTGGAAGAAAACTAACATCACACATCAGGTTAAACAAACCATTGCCACTTATGAAACATGGTGGCAGCAGCATCATGATATGGGGATGCTTTGTTGTGTTTTGCGTTCACTCTAGGTCTGGAAAAATCTGTTTCACAGAGACTCTGTGAAATCTTAAAATCTTCTTTGAAAAGACACTTTTTCTCCTTCATGGAGAGACTCAGGACTGTTTTTCTATACAGCTGTGGTTGTGCATTTGCATTTTTTACAGCTCCAGAACTTCTCAGCAGTTTGGTCATATTTTTAAACATGCTCTATATGTCCAGGTTAAAATGAACATGTCAGCAAAGTAAAATGTTTTTGATCAATAACTCGAAAAAAAACACCTTCAGATGTTGTACATGCTAAAAAGATTTCGACAGAGGATAAACCACTTTAGCTTTAGTCTTTTGAGTCGGGACTCTGAGAAACATATTATTTCAATGAAAATCTTCCTCACATGCCTCTTAATTTTGAAGCTCATTCACATTTGATGCTTGTGAGATCTGAGAGCTTTTCAAGAAGTCTGTGCAATCTCATCCTCTGTGTCCCCAGTCTGAAAACATTAACAGGCCCAGCTCTGTGAGGTTCAGTCCTCACTAAAACCTAAAATGTATAAAATTGCAGAGCTGATCTCTTCCTCCACATTCGCACTTTGGCTACTGTCATATATCTTTGGGCCTTGTCATCACATGCTTCAATTGAGTTTTAAATGTCACTTGTCTCTCTCTGCTTCATCTGCTTGACTCATCCTTGTTGTCTTCGGTCTGCATCTGAAGTGCTTGTGTGCTTTTGTGCACGCCAACATGTGCTGGTTTGTAAGCGTTTGACGGACACGCTGCTGCTCTCCACCCTCTATCTGCTCGGCGCCTGAAAGCACAATGATGCCCTCTGCATTGATTTTCTTTTGCCATTTTATAATTATGTCTCCTCTTTTTCATTTCCCACCCCCCTTTCCTCTCTTTCTCCTTTTCATCCCGTCTCTCTTATCTCCCTGCTCTCAGTTCTATTTTTCTAATTCCATCCTCCCCCCAGATCCATTTTTATGCCTCACTGTGCCCGTGCTTGTTATCTTAGCTCTTTTCTCTTTTTTCCTGTTTGATCTCAACTTCTTAATTTCCTTTCTCGTTTACGTCACTTCGTTTAGTTTCATTTTGCCCGCTTCCCGCCCTCAGATTCTTCTACTCATCATAGTCTCTTACTTTACTCATGTTTTCATCCCATTTTCTGCCGTTTTTGCCAAAGTCTTTTTTCTTCCTGCTGGATCGTATTTCCCTTCCATTTCACACCGTTCTGTCCTTTTTCTAATATTCCATTTCGTAATGTTTTCCATCTGTTCTGTCTCTCCGCAGCCTCTCTGGAGTGCACTCCGTCTTCACCGTAGATTGATGGATCAGACCAGAACGATGCGGATGCACACCCCGTCTCCCCTCCCAGCCATCTAGAACTTCCTTCTGGACCAATCAAAGTTCTTCGTCTCGCTCTTCAGGTCTCCGTCCTTTATTTCTGTCCAAAAAGGCAAAGAAGAACTTTTTTCCCTTCCAGCCACTCCTAAAAATCTCCCACAGCTTCCTGCAATATGACCAGCAGTTTCCACTGCAGAACCCCTTCCCCTGGTCTTTTTTGGCCTTTGCAGTCGAACCGTCCTCAAACTTTGAGTGCTACAACTTCTTTCAAGCATGACTGAGATTCACAAAGACTGCAGAGATTTGCACACTTGCTTTGTGAAAGAATAATTATGAAGGAAATTTTTGCACCTTTTTCTTTATAGTTGCACAATATCCCGTGTCTCTCCTCCAGTAACACCTACAGTTCAGATTATTCCTCTGTTCCTCAAACATCATGTCTTTGTCTGTCTCTGGCATAGTAGCCTTTCCAGTCCAGCACTTTAATGGTTGTTTTCTCCCATGCATCATCTTCTGCTGAGCCTGCTTCTGTCCCACTGAGGACTTTCCAAAAGGCAGGAAACAAAATGCTGTAGACAGGACTGAACACGTCCCACTGCCCTTTTCTTCCTCTTTATCTTCAGACTGTTTTCCTGGAAACACAAGAGAGTGACACATTTTACACAACTGTCTGTGTTTGTGCTTTGTTCTCTCTCCATCATTCTGTGAAATGGCCCGTCACAAAGTGTGAGATGATGCGGAGTGAAGTATCCATATCTCTCTATGCTTTTTACCCTGTCTATATTGTGAACCACGCTTTGGGCCTGTGAAAACACAAGCTGTGGGAAAAAGACTGGACCTAGCGTAGCATCAGGTACTGGTAATTGAAATAACTGACGTCTAGGTGCAAAACAATACGAGGAAGATGAAACTGCAAAAAGAAAATTCCCTCATTGGCCCTAAAAGCACAATGCTAGGATTGAAATTAATTTGGCAAGCCAAAGGGGGTTGGATGTCAGGAAGAAAAAAGGAGACGGGGCTCTGGGAACGAGGAAATGTTTTGACTTCAAATTCCTCACTCTAATGAGGAGAGGAAAAGAAGAAAAGACGTTACAGATGACAAATGAGGAGCTCTTTTTTCATTTCCTCTCCCTCGTATTGCCCTGTGTGCTTTTCCATCTCAGTGCTTGAAACTATTTTTAGAAAAGTTATATTCAAAAAGTGTAGATGTGCTCTTAGCTGAAGCTCGTCAAGCTGTTATTTGTTACTTGTTCACACCAGTACAGCGCCTTGCAAAAGTGTTTAAGCTTTCTTATTTTGTGATTTGAAACCCTAAAACAACCATACACTTCATTGGGATTTAATCTAATAGTCAACACAAAGTAGTGCATAATTGTTAAGAGGAAGGATAATTTTTTTACAAATAAAAATCTGAAAGTGTCCCTGTCCCTGCTAAGAATTAGAGTAGACTTTATTACGGGTATGCAAGTACAACAAAATGTAAAGTTGACATCTCTTCATGCTCTGAAAAAATAATTGCCATGGCATGATCCTGCCACCACTATGTTTCACAATAGGGATTTTTTCTTTAGGGTGAAGAACAGTTCACCTTCTTCCCAAATTTTTGCTGTGACCCTCTGACATGGTTTGTGAGATTTTATTTAAAGACTATAAGGGTCTTAATATAAATGCACACAACTATTTTCCGATTTTTTGTTATAAAATATGTTGAAAACCATGTAAAATATTTCTCCACTTCACAATAATGCACTACTTTGTGCTGGTCTTTCACGTGAAATCCTCACAAAACACATTGGTTTGTAGCTGTAATGCAAGAAAACGTGAAGTGAAAACTTTTGCAAGGCAGTGCATCATATAAGTGTGATGAGCAACTTAAACCTCAGCTGTAAATGTGAATTATGGCCACTCACTGTTAATATTATAGGCATTTAAACTGCATTTAGAAGCACATGTGTCTGTAATGAAACAAAACTGATAACTTCTTCACCACTAAATGTGTGTCTGTGTAAATAAGACCTGTAGCCACCAGTATAGTGACCTCTCAATGTCAGCTACCTATTTCAGTGTATCAGAGAGATATTTAACAACAGCTCTTATCCACGCTGATGTAGAATGAGCTCTTTTTTCATTTCCTGGATGGGACCATAAAGTTGCAGTTGCAGTCTAAGGGAAATGAAGAAGCAGGGGTCACCGTCGGCCCCCGGGAGACCCCACGTTTTAATGGGATTTCATTTGTTGCACAGGTCCCTCAGTGTCCACCCATTCATTGTTAGGATAGCAGCCATGGCCTTCTGCGGCAAAGAGCTGCCTACTGATTGGATAGTATCGATCAGTTTTCCTGGACTCATACAGTTGGACCGGTGGGGATTACAGAATCCTCCAGGGGTGTAACGTCTGCGTGCGTTCAAGTGTGTATTGGCTAGCCACTGAGAAATGGAGTCTGTCAGGCTAAAACACAAGCGGTCATTTCACAGTTGGGGGAGATGCCGTGTTCGTGTGTTTCAGGGCCACAGCAGGAAGGAAAGGGATGAAGCTCAAATTGGAATTTCTCCCCCGGCTGATTTCAAGCTGGAAAGTGTTCAAAATGTAAGTGGAAAACAAAGATTGATGGGGGAAATGTTGCCGTAAAGTCAGAGCTGATCCAATTTGTTGAATTATTACCAGTTTAAAGTGGCAATCTCAACTAATAAATCCTTGTTTTCATAATTTTGGTTGTTCATAGAGCAAAATTTCACAACAAATGTCATCTTAAGATAGTTTACATGAAAAATTCATCCAGTTCATATCCAATTAAATAAGAATAACATTTTCTCTCAATTCAAAACCAATCCAGTTCATCCAGGCCAGTCCAATTAGATTGTCAGATTCAGATCCATTTACATATAGCCAATTTAATCCAAGTGTAATACAATGCAGTCAAATTCAGCCGATCACATAATGTCAACTGGTAAAATGTTTTCTAAGGAAGCATAGCTGATTGCATCAAATCATTGACTTTGCAGCAATCCCTCTTTCTGAGTAACCATGGTGACAGTCTGACCTTCCCCAAACAAAATCAAAACCACAAACAAGGGAGAAAAACAATGCAAAATAAAATCTGCTTTAAAAATTAGACTATTGCATTTCCATAGATCATCCAAATCTACACTCGTTGGTTAAATACATGTACAAAAAAATTGTTTCCTGCTGCCAACGGGTTCAAATTGGTGAAGGGCCATATTAAACTGAAGCCATAAAGGGATGTAAGTCAGGACCAAATCAAACAGATGTGGAAATTACAGTAGAGCAGACTATTTTTGCTGTGGCCTGGTGGATGGTGGATGTAGGTAGAGTCTACAGAAATACACCAAGAGATGTTGTTAAAAACATTTTTTTCTTATGTTCTTGGTTGCAGTATGAAAAAGAGGCGCAAAGACACTTAGAAAGTTTGGTTCTGTGGACAGGTCCCTAGTCTAAGCTGATTACTGAGCAGTGAACATGACAGTGGTATTGATTCAGTGCAGTAAAATAGTATTAGCCACCTTACAGATTTCTTAAATTATTCTCAGATGCTTCAGAGATAAAGCTAACCTTAGTAAAACCAAAATACAGTTTTCAAATGATTATTTCGTTTTTAAAGGAAAAATGGTATCCAAACCAAGCAGGCCTTAGGTAAAAATATAATTCCCTCATAAACCTGACCATCAAGACGTCTTTTGAGTTTTTTTTAATCAACGTTATTGGCCTTGGAACTCTCCCATGGAAGCCATATTTGCCCAGTCTGTTTCTTATTGCTGAATCATAAACTCTGACCTTAAGTAAGGCCTCCAGAGCTTTAGACCTGATCAATCGTTCATGTACTCTTGGAATAAATTCGATAGGCTGGCCTCTGCTGGGAATTTTCACCAATGTTTGCTGTGATTTGGCTCTTGATTTGGTTTGCTGGAATCCCAAAGCCTTAGAAATGGCTTTGTAACCGTTCACAGACTGATAGATGTCAATGACTTTGTTTCTCTTTTTTCAGCTTACTTCATGTTGACAGATAGATGATATTTTTTGATTTTTGATAGTTTTTTTGATTCTACTGGTCAGGCCGTAATTAGGCCTGGGTGGTATTATTAAAACTCAACCAAGAAATTAAGTTAATCATAGTTATATCAGGATTTTAACAAAGGGGCACTTATTTTTTCACATAGAGCCATGCAGGTTTGGGCAGCTTTTCCCCTTAATAAATGAAATGGTAATTTAAAAACTGTTCTGTATTTGCATTTACTGAGGTTATCTTTGTCTGATATTAAAAGTGTCACAAACAGTAAAAAAACAAGATATCTGTAAAGAGTAAATACTTTTTCACAGCACTGTATACTCTTATAACTGTTTGCAAGAGCAAAAACTAAAACCTTTGGTTGCAATATGGTCAGAGGAGAGACCATTTCTAGACACTTCTGGTGTGGTGGTGAAAGAAAGTAACAGTATAGGAACTGTTGTAGCCACTTTCAGTACTGCAGGTTAAAGTTTTTGCTCCAGATTACATTTATTCTCAGTACTCTTGTGCGAAACAGATATTCTATTAACCTGAAATGTAGCCAGGATAATATTTATTTCGTCCTATGCTGCAGATTATTTGCTCCCTCCTCACAAGAAGGAAAGTACAGGACTAGCTCCTTCTCCGGAGGCACGATGGGAACTTTGCCACAGTGTTTCAGGCTCTGACTTTCAGGTATAACCAGCTCAAGATGTAGCTGCAGTGCCAAGGTGTCCAGGAACCTGCCTCAACTGGCAGAGCCAACAGTTCTCCTAATACCCTCTAAGACATTTGGCATGTACTCTCAGACACGTGTCACAGAGGGGAACGCCTGAACAAACCTCATGTTGCACAATTTGTGACACACACACACCGGCACATCTGTAAGGCATGCACAAATGGACATTGTGTGGGATTCACATAAACGATACATACACAGGCATTGGTAAATTAATTCTCAGTAGAAATACAACACTAGCGATGTATTAACACATGCAGACACGTATCAACTAAACCAAAATCTAAACAGAATTTCTGCCATGTTGACAGCATGTTTCAGTTAGATGTCATTTTAAAGAGGCATGTGAGCAGCTCTACTCCCCATTGATCTACATGTAAGGTGCCTAATGATGGATATTAATGAGAATACTAATGAGTATATTAAATAAAGTCATTAATCATTATACTGTTTACTGTGCTTATTAAATACTGTGAGGAATGTTTTTGGTAACATTTACTGCTCAGGAGGACACCGCATGTCAAAAAAATTACATGTATATTTTAACACATACAAGATACAGAAATATCTGCATATGTACCTTAGATCATAAAAGCTCAGATTTCTGCTGTTTCACAAACACACACACCTTGGATGTTATGGTGTAACGCTGATTAATTTTTTTTCTATGAATGGTGATATATTGAAATGTTATCTTTTCTGGGTTATTAGTGGAATTGGACTCTCATGATTTTTTTTTTTTTGTTCTAAAGTTTTGTTTTATTTATTTATTTGCTGTGAATGTACTTATTAAAGGTCAAATCAATTGTTTTTTCTCTAAATGTTACCTGAAGGTCAAGGAATAACACCTAAAGTTTCTGTCAAGGTTAGTGTTGACAATGGCACCATGGACCTTCTGGGAACCATCAGTAAACTTTATCTATAGGTCCCTTGAAGGTTGGATTTAACACTGAAAGTCTGACTCTTAGGAAACTATCAGGGAATTTTCTCTGAAGGTATGTTGAAGACATTGAAAATGCAACCTTCTTGAAATTATCAGGGAAAATTTGCTAAAGGGCCCATGGTGGTTATTTTCAGCTTCAACCTGTTTCTTTTTGGGAACTATCTAGGAACAGATTTCCCTTAAATCTTGTCTAGGCATTAGCTTCATATACATTTTAGACAACCTTCATAATTTCAGAAAAACATTCCCTTAAGGTTTTTTAATGTTAATTTGCACCTTCACAATGTGTGACTGTTGGGGAACTATCATGGTTCTCTGAAGATGAAGTACAAACGGCTCCTTGGAGGTTCACAGAAGCGTTCACATTGACTTTTTGGTACTTTTTTACACTCTGTGACCTCTCTCCCTGCGGCCTCAGGTTCACAATACATGTTAAATTAATCATAACAACTCCTACTGTGAAAATACAAGCTAGCTAAAATGGTAACAATATTCTACACATCTTTTTCGTGGTTTTATGGGACCCGATGGAAGTTTAAGGCTACTACACCGATGTGTTTCAAGGCGGCGTAGCTGCTACTACCGCCTGCAGATGGCGCAGTTCTTCTGCCAACGCTCACTTCCTCGGAAGGTCATTTGAGTTGTTGGTATAACTGAGCATAGAAAAACTAGGTAAAAACGCCAAACAGTGATGGATAAAGCACAAGAATTACACTGTTTATTTCCATTAAGCTGTTATCCATCTGTAGTTGATAACCCTGAGATGGACCGGGAGTTTCTGCCTTGTCACCGGAGTTTGGAAACGTCAGTGGGTTAATCTTCGTAGCATTTGCTAACTGTTAGCTTGTTTTGAATAGGGATAGTAAGTCATGGAACAGGTTTAATTTGAAATACTTCCCGTTAAAAAAACAGTCAGTGTTACAGGATTACAGTGCTATATTCTGGGTCACTTCAGTGCACTTCTTTATGTGTTTAAATCAGATAAACACTAAATGAGCTAATAGCTAATTGCTTACTTTGCTATGGAGGCTTTTATAATTCCTAAAGGTGCATTGTACGCTGTTTAGTTATTATCTGAAGTCCTTTTTATTTAAATGTTCAAGTCCTCCTTTTTATTGTATTTTTTGGTTGAAATTTATGTTGAATCCAAGTAAGTTCTTTGCTTGCTAATTCAACAATTTGCACTAAAAAATATTTATTTTTTCATTGTGCTAGTAGGGTACCATTCATCAGTAATGTTTATACCTTCATAAAATGTTGCAGTTATTTAAAGCAGTTTTTGACATCTCTTGTAGGAGACAAAGATGGTTCTGCACCCTTATTAGGTTTTTTTTTTTATGAGTTACCCCATTGAAACTGGAAGATCCTGGGAGGAGAAGCAGAACCTGCCGAGACTGCAGCATGGTCCACCGTGGATCTCTTCACAGGTCATTGGACTCCAGATAAGAAGGTATACACATTCTTAGCTCGGCACAGGTAGGAGTAAAGACATTTTGCAATTACATTCAGTCATTCTGAAAGTTTATTCAGTTAAATGATTCAGGACTTGACTATCCACTTCTTTTTTTCATGTAAAAAGTAATAAGTGACATAATAAGTGACAATGTGGCAGCAGCGTTAAGGATCAATAACATTCCTTTCACTATTTGATTTAAGATCTAGTTTTGACAAGTTCAGTGTATTTTTTATTTTGCCAGAAATGATTTATATTTGCCTTGCAACCCATGAGGCAGATGCAAGTATTTAGTTTGCACAAAGTGACCTTTCAGGTTCCTTCGATTGTCCCTTACATTGTCAAACTAAATAAAAAGGGCTTCCGCAATTTCTTGACATTATCACTTTTCAGTATCATAGCTAATGCTTAAGTTTATGATTTGATATAATTTTTTTCTTAATAAAAATGTAAGAAATAAAAATAAGCACCAGTGGTTATGTTTGTAACACCAAACTTTGGCATAAGTGGATGGCACAAAGAGTAAAATAGTGATAGTAAAATCTGCAGCTCGAATTTAGTTCATAAAGTGAAGATATATGTGGAGACTTATCCAGTCAGGAGGAGGAAGTCAGAAGAAATGTTGACTGAATGCTCAAGCTTGGAGACCTAATAAAACTAGTAATCTAAGGAGGTTTAAGAGTTCTCTGTGGCAAACCCAGTCTGCCTGTAATACCCCACAGTGGTCAATGTGTGCATGTGGATCTTCTCAAAAACCTGGCATTTTGACAGCCTTCAGACAGACGTAATCTCTGGTTCAGATAAGCATTTTCACCTTGGTTTGCACCTGCATCAGCACTCAAATTTCTCCCACCATTTTTCCACCAAAAATAGCTTCTTTATATTAGTGGGTCATGCAGTTGTTATGTAAGTCTTACTTGTTTCCACATGATCAGGCCATGTTTTATCTATGATATTCTGAAGACACCCTCTGTAACACCCTTTGAACTTAATAAGTCCCTCTGTAGCTGACATTTGGCCCTAAAATGTTAAAGCTGCACATATGGTGGCTACGACAAAAGCCCCCCGTTCAGCAGCATCAGCCTGCATTTTGTACCGACAGATTTCGCATAAAAAAATAACCCTTCCAGTTTTCTTACCTGATAAACCCACTCCCAGTTGTCTCTGTGGTCTGGCTGTTGACTCTCTGCTGGAGCCCTCCGTCAGGGCAGTGGCAGTCACTCTGTCATCTTCCCCCAGCCTTGGGTTGTTCCTTCTCATGTATCTGAGGTTGTTTCTCAGGCCTTGGGTAGAAAGAGGGCGTTTTTGGTGGATTGTTTACCCTAGCTGAGCAGATTTTTCTTGCCTGGATGATTTTAATAGCAAAAGTGCGCACTGCAGGCAATAAATGGACACAAATCTATCCGACATGTTTCCTTTAGAGGGTCCTAATTGTCAAGAAAACAATCAATTATCTGTATACTGCATTCGACAGTGCAGTAGCGGGTGCTGTATCGTCATTGATTGTGACTGAAAGGCTCTTTTTGTGTCAGAAAAGGGTGTTTTAAAATTGCTTACTCACTTGAAAAGTAATTCAGGTTTTCTGGCTGTAAAAATGACCTTTTAATATGTTTTTCTCACGATATGAAATGATTGTTTTGTTATGTCCAGATAACCAGTGTTTCGTTGTCTGTTAAAATTGGCCGAGCTGTTGGTTTATGACGCCGAGTTATCTAATGAAATGACCTTATGTGTGAACACATCAGGAAAATAAAGGAACCTTTTATTGTTGATGTGGAGAACACGGCACTAAAATTGACAAACGGATCAGCCAGGATGCTGCAATAAACAGGATCTTTTAACGAACCAGAATTGATGTTGGATGTTTTTTTTAGGGTTATATCCAGGACATGCCGCCTAGGAGAGGTCGGGTGATGTGTGCGTGGGGTGGATTAGTTGGAGAGCAGGCGTGAGGGATGAAGAGTAAAAGAGAGATGACAGAAAATCACTACCAGTCAGACCCTCGCCAGTCTCTGCTCAGACTTCAAGCAAACCCTGTTAGCACTCAGGGCTTTTTGGTCCTGCTTAAAAGAGACTCCCAAAGTTTTTGTGCCTTTGTGTTTGTTTTCTCTGTTTCAGTTTTTGCTGCTCTGATTCCATCCATCACTCATTCTATATGTGCCTGGATCGGAAAATTCATAACAACCTGCGCTGTGATCTATTCCCCTCGCACAGTTTTCAGCTGTAGCTATTTTTACCTCATTTTCCCTTTCTATATTTTATTTCTTTTTTGTTTATGTAGCCTCCCTCCTCCTCTTCTGTCACACCCGACGCTTTGCATTCCCATCCTCCTCCGCCGAGCGTTCCTGTCGAGCGCAAACAGGAGACTGTATGAATGAAACATCTGAGGCAGTGCACATGCAGAGCCGCTGTGGAGTGTCAGGATGAGCACTGGTTTGGGCATGGGGGTGCTCTGACCACACACAGTGAGTGTTTGTCTTTGTGAATGTGTGTGTGGTTCTCGGCACTTGACACCGAGCAGCGGGACTTATCACATCTCCTTATCATCCAAAGGCAGAAGAACCCTTTGACAAGACAAGTTTCTGGATCTCTGTGCTCTCTTGTTTCCTCATATCTTGCTTTCAGTCATTATCTTTGATTTTGCTCTACATTCTGTTTTCAGTCAGTTGTTTGTGTCAGATGATATATTTGCTCCGTTTCTTCTGTTGCTTTTCTTGTCCCACTGTGTCCGATTCTCCCTGATCGGGTCAATACAGCCGGGGTGGAAACCGGTCACAGCGATTGATCTTGCCTGATGTGCTGAGGACTTGCTGCTTGTATCTTTTCTGTGTGCAGCATTATCTCTGTATGTATCTGCAAGCACAAAAAACCATGGGAAGTATGAACATATCTCTGTGAAGCTGCGCATCACAGGAGTCTCTCTGCCTGGTAAAGGGGTTAGGGCTCCTTATCAGACATTGCTGTGTGTTGATTCAGTTAGGATCAAGCTAACATCATTTAGTCTTCGCTCTCTACCCGCTGGCTATGCTCTCATTTCATCTGTTTTTATCTCAACATGTTTGCCATGACCAGGATCAGCTCCGAGGAGGTTAATGTGCACTTTACTCTGCCACATCTCAGAGCTTAAAGGTTTTTCAGTGAGAAATGGTTTGCCTGTAGCAAATGTAAGGATGATTAGGTCACTCCAACGTTTCTTTGGATGGAACGATGCATTTAGCTCATATGACGAAATATACCAGGTTTTTACAAATCATAAACGGTTTGACTTCTCTACAGCACTGTGGTCTTTAAACATAACTTCACCTTCTTTGGTCCTAATATTAAATAACTTGTAATTACAGCCCCTCAGCTGTGGTTCAGTGAGGGAGAATGGTCACCTGGAAGGTTGCTAGTTTGATTCCAGGTTTGCCAATACTACCTGTCAAAGTATAAACAGTAAAATGCTATAAGTCTAGTTTTGATCATTCTGCAGATGCATCTCAATAAATAAAACTTTCATTTATTTCAATATATCAATTCAAAATGTGAAACTCTTGTATAGATTCATCACACACGGATATATTTCAAGTGTTTACTTATGTTAATGGTGAAGATTATGGCTTAGAGCTAATCAAAAAAGCAAAATTCAGTTTCATAGAAAATTAGAATATTACATAAGATCGATAAATATGTGCTGTATACAGTATATAACCTCAGTAGTTGGTTGGGGCTCCTTTTACATGTTTTACTGCATCAGTGCAGCGTTGCATGGAAGCAGCCTGGGTTGATTTAATAGCAACCTTCAGCTTGTCTGCATTGTTGGCTCTGGTGTTTCACATCATCCGCTTGAAAATCCTCCACAGATCCTCTGTGGGGCTTAGGTCATGCTGACCAAAGAAGATCAGTGATAGCTTGATCATAAAGCTGGTGTTGGTACCTCTGGTGGTGTGATTAGGTACCAAGTTCTCCTGGAAAATAAATGTCTGCATCAGAGCTCGTCAGCAGAGGGAAGCATAAAGTGCGCTAAAGTTTGCTGGTAGATGGCTGCCCTGACTTTGGACTTGATGAAGCAGAGTGGACCAACACCAGCAGAAAACATAGGTTCTCAAATCATCTCAGACTGTGGAAACATCACCATGGACCTCAAACAGCTTGGATTCTTTGACTCTCCACTCAAGACGTTGTTGGGACCATTGTTTCCAAATTGAGGGAAAAGTTTTTATCTGATAAGAAGACTTTGGACTACTGAGCAACAGTCCAGTCTTTTCTCTCCCTAGCCCAGGTGAGATACCTGTGATTCTCTTAAGGTCAAGGTTGACTTAACCCAGTGAATCTGAAGGTTGCAGCCCATGTCCTAGATACATCTGTGTTGTTAATCTCCCCCAAGCTCTCCATTGGGATTCTCAATACTCTAAAAGCTGCAGCAACCCTCCTGCTTATGAAAATTTTTCTTTACACTCAACTTTCCATTAATATGATTAGATACATCACTCTATGAGCAGCCAGCTTCTATAGTGTAGTGTCAGCAGCTGTCTGTGGGACAGCTGTCAAGTCAGCAGTTTTTGGTAACGATTGTGGGCATAAAATAACATTTCTTTCTGTAAAATTAAAATTTTCTGAGAAACAGAATCGTTTGGCTTTTATTAGCTGTCATTCATAATCATTAGGGGTGCACAATATGTTAGTCATTTTTTAACTGGACTTTGAACTTTGCGCTAACAATCCAGATACTGTTTACTCCAAAAATAATTTGAAATGTGGACTCATCAGACCACAGCACACTTTCTGCTTTGCGTCGGTCCATCTGATATGAGCTCGGACCCAGAGAAGCCGGCTGTGTTGATATATGGCTTTAGCTTTTCATGGTAGAGTTTTAACTTGTACACGTAGCGACGAACTGTGTTGACACTGAAGTGTTTTCTGAAGTGTTCCTGAGCCCACGTGCTAATATCCGTTCCAGAATGATGTCTGTTTTTAACACAGTGCCACCTGAGGGATCAAAGGTCACAAGCATTCAGTGTTGGTTCTTAAGCTGTTGGACTGTTCGCTCACGCAGTTGTTCACAAAGTGGTGATCCTCACCCCATCCTTGCTCGTGAACGACTGAGGCTTACAGAGATGCTCCTTTTATAACCAATCATGACATTCACCTGTCTCCAATTAACCTGTTCACCTGTGGAATGTTTTTTGAGCATTTCTCAACCTTCCCAGTGTTTTTTTGCCCCTGTTCCAGCCTTGTTGGAACATGCTGCAAACATTAAATTCAAAATGAGTGAATATTTGCAAGAAAACAATAGTTTATCAGTTTGAACAATAAATGTCTTGTATTTGTAATGTATTCAACTGCATATAGGTTGAACAGGAATCGCAAATCATTGTATTCTGTTTTTATTTCACAGCCTCCATCTTCATTAGAGTTGGGCTTGTAGGTTATCGGCCGTAATAGTAATATTGGAAATCGATATGGGCCTAAGGTTTTATGTCAGTTCATTCCTAATAATCATCATCATAAGCAGAAATAATTTAAGGCAATGTTTACGTCTTTGTGTAATTAATCTATATGAGTTCTAACTAAGAGATCTGCTTGTTCTGTATGTTCCCAGCAAAGCACTTCACTCTGACACTGCAGGTTTATTGCTCGTTCCTGGAGTTTCTACTAGTAGAATAGGAGGTAGATGTTTTAGTTATCAGGCTCCTCCATCATGGAATCAGCTCCCAGTTTTTTCCCGGAGGCAGACACCCTGTCTACTTTTAAGATTATGCTTAGACTTAAGGCCACTCGTACTCAAGCAGATTCAGCTTGAGGGTTTCTGCTTTCACTGTATGAGGGATTGCTGCAAAATCAGCAGCTCGATACAATCTGCCTATTTCCTTAGGCATCTTTCTACTGGTTCATATTTCTGGATCAACTGAATCTGACTTTATTGTTTGTAGTTTGATTTAAATAAATTTGAAGCTTTGAAATACATTGGGACTTCATTGTTTTTCTGAAGTTAATTGAGATTTGTTGTAAAGTTGTGATAACATAAATGAAGTGTTTGAGAATTTGTCCTGAACTAAAATTACAAGAAGTTCGATACTCAAGCAGCTTCCCAACCCACCCTGGTGCTCAGGGCATCCCAGCCTGCATGTTTCAGACTTCACCCTGCTTCAACTCAACTGATTTTAAAATACCCCAGCACCAACGCTCCTGTGCGTCTGCTCTGCCCTTTCCTCCCCCTGCTGGTGCTGGCAGGTGGCCACACACTGAGCTGCTGCTGAGGGCTTCTTCCTGTTAAGAAGAGGTTGTTTCTTACCTCTGTTGCCACATGCTTGGTTAAGAGGAGGGAATGCTGGGAAGTCATGACTCGATACAATCAGCTGGGCTTCTTTAGATAACCTGTTACCCAGTGGTTACTGAATCTCACTGCATTGTTTTATGTATGGATCAATTTGAGATGTGTGTAAATGAATTTGTATCGCTCTATACGATTGGATTTATTTAATTTTGTCTCTGTGGAGATAAAGTGGACCTGTTTGTCTTGTATAGTGCTTTGATATATATACAAATAACCTGAATATGCATTTAAGAAATTGATCATTTTAAAAGCAGTCAATAACCAAATTCACTGCTCATTTCTATGCAGCTTCAAGTCATGTGTTAAAGTAAGAAAAGCTTGAGGTCTGCAGAAAAGTGCTGTCATGACAATCACCCTTGGTGGCACTGCTGTCCTGCAGTCTGTGACCCCTGAGGACCATATAGAAACAGCAGATGCATGCTTTCTCAGCACCTCTAACAGCTGTATGTGCAGCAGTGTGACATGAAGGAGACGTCAGGGTTACCATTATGTTTATGGGCCAGGCAGCGTCAGTTTTAACCACCACATGAGGAGGGAAAACTAGGCGGTTCACGTGGTACACATTTGTTCCCTGAGGGTCTATGAGATCGAGCCAGATTTTCTTGCTTTATTTTTAGGGTGGAGATGCATCTGTGTGAGTGTCCTCCACAGGTAGTGAGTAAAAATAAATGCTCACCCTCTGTACCTCGCCTCCTGCACTCAGCAGTGATGGAACGTGCCTGAGCTCCGGCTGAGGAGCTACACCCTTTGGGCCCGGCAGCCACCAGGCGCCACTGAGGATGGAGGGCTGCTGTGAGCTCGCTCATTAAACCAGCGCTGGGCTCGACCTTAATGATAGCCGCCGGCATGGCTCCTTATTCCACTCTGAACTCCTTGCCCTTGCCCTTATCGTTCTCGCTTTTGCCCTCACCACCGCTCCAGCAGCGCTCCTGCTTGGCCGAACTCTCCCCCCTCTGCTCTTCCTCTCTTTTAGGGTGAGTAAGTCAAACCTGTTAGGTGACGGTGGGGGGAGACAAAGGCTCTGTCACCCCTGCCTTCTAATGAGCAGCAGCTCTGCGTGCTGTCAGCTTTGACAGAGCCAAAATGGCCGACATATTTCTCATTTCTGTGGCTTTGTAAGCTGCTGGCTTGACGTAATGTAGAGGATAAAAAAAACTAAGAAGGAATGATTTAACAAGCCGCCTCTGGTGAGAAATAGTCTTGTTTTTGTTGGTGTGCAGGACGGAGACGAGGGAAGCGTGTGGTGGTGCTCGTATCCTAAGGGGTTTAGTGTAAAGCCTATTTGATGGCATCTGTGCTTTCATCCACTGTTTGTTTGAGTCAATTTAAAGCCCTTTCATGCAACGTTTCCCTACCTGTGCAGGAGATATTTAAGGCCAGGGTTTTTCCAGTAAGTCGGTAAATGAATAACGCAAATATCTTGAAACTAGAATAAATCTTTGAACAAGGGCTGCTTAAATGTCACTGGTTATATTTATGCAACCAGTTGATAATCAGTGGAAGAGCAACGTTTATGGTCAAAAACACGTCACCTAATAAAACACAAACTATTCTGTCTTACAGTTAGTTTCTGTTCTCACGGATGTGCAGATTTCACAACATTTGTATAATTCATGACTGCTGCAGGCGGTAGATGAGGGTAACAAACAGAAGTTTTCCTCCTACCTTATTGTGCAACCTTGTCTGTGGGTTCTGGTTAACCATAGATCTGTTGGGAAAAAAACTTCTCTGGCAATCAGTTTTAAAGCCTTATGCAATCATTATCAGCATCTTCATTCAGGTTTTTTCTCGGCAGTCAGTTCTTTTATGTTGCAGTTTGACTACAGCATGTTTTTGTCCGGAAAACAAAACCATGGGAAAGATTATTTTGCAGTTAATGTCACAATTTGTCTGCACAATATTAAAAGGAGGAGTCAAAGTCTGAGGGTAAACAGTTGTCATTTTGAAAGTTAAAAATCGTGTACAGTTCAGGTTATTATCTTTAAAGCAATAAAGGGAAGAAATGAAGCCATAAATTTAATGAAAAAGATCGAAGAAACAGTGTTGCCTTCTGTCTCAATAATGTAGTTAAAAGTTGAAGGTGAACAGAGGTCCACATGAAGATGATTAAGACTGTCATGGTTAATCCACATGGTTTTTCAACATCTTTATTTAGACTAAATGTGTATAGAGTAAATGAGCTTTTGATGTATTTGTCTAGGCTGTATCAAGAGGAGGATTTCCCAACTAGAAATTTAATTTTAAAATTGATGTTCATACATGTCCTGAGACACAAGGCCTGAAAAGACTCCAATCATACTTTGCACCTTGCAAAGACATTTATATCTCTTGGACTTTGTTCTTACAGCCACTAACTTCAATTTATTTTATTAGGATTTTATGTGAGCAACCCAAAGTAGTGCACAGTTGTGAACTAGAAGGAAAATCATGGTTTCATTTTCTTTCTTTACGAATGGAAAACCTGAAAGCATGGTTCGCATTTATATACAGCCCCCTGAGTCATTAGTTTGTGGAACCGCCTGTCTGCAGTTACAGCTGCAAGTCTTTTAAGGTGTCGCCATCAGCTTTGCACATCTAGAGACAGAAAAATAGCTTGAGCTCACTCAGATTGGATAGTGACTATGAGCATCAGTTTTTATGCCTTACCAAAGATTCTCAGTTGGAATGATGTCTGAACTTTGAGTAGGCCATTCTGTCATATGAATATGCTTTGAACTTAACCTTTTATTTGTAGCTCTGACTGTATGTTTAGGGTTGTTACCATCAACTCTGATCACCTTACCTGTCCCGTAAGTAAAGCATCTCCGCAGCATGATGCTGCCAACACCGTGTTTCACTGTGTTAATAGCCCGTGGAGGATGTTGTGCAGTTTTACTTTTGTGCTACACAACATTTTGCATGAAAACCACAGCAAACAATTCAATTGTGAGCAGAGCTACATTCTTCCTTGTTGTTTCCTGTGTCCCCTAAATGGTTTGTGACAAACTGTGAATACTGTCCTGTAATGGTTCCCTTTGAACAATGGCTTTCTTTTTGCCACCGTTTCAATAAGGGAAAGTTTGTAGATTGCACAATGTATTTGTCTTTAATTGTTTTGTCTAAAGACTTGCTCACCAGAACGGTGGATCTCAGCACCTCCTCCAGAGATGTTACTATTGGTTGCATCTCTTATTATTTCTCTCCTTGCGTGGTGTGTCTGTATAGGTGAACAGTCATGTCTAGGTAGGGTTGCTCTTTTGCAGTACTCCTTCAATTATCAGATAAAGGAATAAACTGTTCAGTGAATTGTACAAGGCTGCTTTAAACTTGTCCTTAACCTTCTCCCTGACCTGTTCCTTGGTCTTCATGGTGCTGTTTTTGTTCACTAATTTTCTCTAACAAACAGCCGAGGCCTTCACAGAACGGCTGGATTTATACTGAGATCTTCAAAGTGTCATTTCTACAAAAAAATGTAAAACTACGTTTTAAATTTATGTGGTAATTGAATGTTGGCTGTTCGCATATGATCCTCTTGAAGTTTGTGGTTGTAATGTGACATAATTAGAAAATTCAAGGGGTATGAGTACTTTAGTAGATCGCTATAAAAGCATTCAGAGCCCAAGGAATGAACCATTTGGCACATAAAATAAGGCAAAAAATAGCATTAAATTGGGTCTTAAGGCACAAGAGCCGATCACTAATATTCTTCTGTCATATCTTTAGGTAGATCTAGAAACACAAACAACAAGCCAACACACCCCGTAGTAAACTACCCCCACTTAACTGGATTGTCTCCTGCAGCACTTCTAAAGGTTTTGCTCCCTAATGTAGGGCTGAACTCTGATGGTGGAGGTGCAGAAACCTCCTGTATTTATTTGGTAACACAGTAATGCCTGTGATATTATGGAAGAATGACTGGAAAAGCAGGAAAGCAAAACCTACTTGTGTAAGAAGAGTGGAGTATCATTATGAGATCCTACAAACAATGGCCTGGTACTAGACTAGTCCGTTGTGAAGGGGCTTTTAAGAGGTTAAAATGAACCTTTTTGTGATTTATTTTCATCTTTTTTAATGCAACTTTACTAATTTAATCAACAGATCAAGCGGTTATAAAGGTTCTTTGTATTTGTAATTCTGTGGTGCCATGTTATGTTTTTATGACATCGATCAATCGATCAATCAATCAGTTTATTCACTCGATTTAACAAATGTCATCATTAAATGACATGGTAAACTTGGTATACACAAGTGAAAAGACTCATTTTAACATTTTACTGCCTTAAGAAGCCCAACAAGAGGTAAGACAAGCTAACTGTTAAACTGGAAACACTTGAAGACACATTGAATGCTGGATTTTGCATAAGTAACATTTTTACTTGTCATCATTGTAAAACTGTAGGTTTTTAACATTTCTTGGCTCAGTCATAGCCCCGGCTAATTTTCATAGCCTTGTGAGAATTGAAAGGCTCTGCTCCGTTTCTTTCTCATCTCAGTTCACTCAACAAGATCACACACACGCACACACACACGTATATACGGATGTACATATGTCTATATATTTATGTGATTGGTAAAAATGTTGACCTGTTGTGATTTATTTTCATCTTTAGTATATTTAAAATAAAACCGGTTGAGCTAAACAAAGCAGACTCTTTAAAGTTGCATTAGCAAGAAGAGGCATCTTGGCATGTTAGGAAAACCCTGATCAATCTTACAACAGTAGCAAAGGATGCCGTCAGGTTTGATTTCAGTCAGCCCTGAACAGAAACCCGAGTCTCCTCTGCAGCACAGGCTCCCAAAAATGTACAAAAACACTGCTTGCCGGATAAATCTCATTTTAGTCGGGGCTACAGATGGTACTGTCAGAATTTGGCTGAACAACAGTATGAACCCGTGGACCCAATCTGCTTTGGGTCAACATCAACAGCTGGTGGTTGTGGCTTGATATTTTCTCAACTCTTCTTCAAATGCTTCTTTGAATGTAAGTAGTTTCCCTCGCTGTTTCCCCAGAAATAGCCATATTTAGCATAATGCCATATCCTGGAGAGTCTAAAATGGTAATAAAACTCTCATTCTCCAGATCATCAGTCCAGAAGATCAACTCAGATTTATGATGGCTGGAAAATGTGCAACTCATGATTCTGCTGAAATAATATGGCACAAATGTACAGTCAGTTTTAAAATCTCAGACATCTATCTAAATAGTCAATACAAAGGTGATGGTGGCAAAAGTGATAAGATGGCATTAACGTTTGTGCATTTTCTGTGATTCGAGGTTTTTGTTTCAGAAATCTACTTTGGAACTAGACCACTAGAACGTTTACTCGCCATTGAAAGTTCATCTGTCATTGGGTGCAAATCTTCTGCTTGTAAGGTACTGCCTGCTCATAAAGATGCCACAAAATCAGTTCTGATAATAGCCCCTTTACCACTACTACCTACACAGCTTGGGTCGGCCCTACCTGATTTTCTGGGTTTTCCGTTAATGGATACTTGCAACCAGGTTCTTTTTTAGTACCTACTTGGCCGAGGTTCCTAGCGAGCTGAGTCGGGCTGAAAATCTAACCTCAGACTGTCGGTCACTAAATGCCAAGGGGGTGGCGTCAAAAACTGTACTAATTTCTTCTTTTTCAGTACTTTTCTTTAAATGATCTAGTGCGTTATTACCGTATTTTAAGGCTGAAGTAAAACCTCTATAGTAGGGAAAATATGCATTGAACACATTGATGTTTTTCTTACAAATACATAAAAAAATGGGTCATATGTATGTGGAATCAAAAGAGAAGTGGTATAAAACACATAAAGAGAATTAACTTCATAAAAAGCCAAGAAACCAGCAGAAATGAATCCTGCTTGTTTTTAGTGGCAGCTACTATCAACTGGTTTAGTCCCAATTAAAGGCCTATAAAATGGTTTCCCCTTTAACTTCAATAGGGTTGCTGTGTTACGGCTTTGCATTCAAAATTGGACACTTTGGATGCTGTGCTCTATTTGATTATAATATTAGGTCTCCACATAATAATATGCTGGTTTCTCAACTGTCTGCTCTCAAGACAAGTGATTACTTTCCACGATATCAAGCTACTTTTTGCCCTAGTTTTCCCAAGCGAGAAATAATCCAAATGGGGGAAAACAAGCAAATCTCTTTCTTACAAAAAAACGTCATTGTTGTTTTTCTTCTTGTGCTGCGATCTGATTTGCAGTTTTCTTTAGCTGCAGTTTGTTTGGTGACAACTTTGGAATAAGTGACATATTGTTGTTGTAGTCTGAATCCTGAAGGCCACAGCAGCTGCAGTGCATCTGTCCACGATCTTCAACCTTCCTTCTGTCTGTCCATCCATTCATCATTCATCCAACTCCTTATAGGCTTTGGTTTTTCCTGATTCTGTATTCAAAGGCTCTGTAGTCATAGTGAACGTCTGCATTTAAAGTTTAAAATGAAACTAACTTTGGACATTCGGATCTGTGTTGGATTTATATGTTGTGTATTTTCTTTATGGTATTCTTACACATTGCAATCTAGGAGATTTTGATTTGAAAAAACAGTTTTTGCTGCAAATGTAATTTGGCACTGGAGGACCTGCACACATTAGCTGTGATCCAGTCCACCTGAACTTTTTGGATTGATTGGACTTGTTCATTCTTCAACTCTGCGTTAAGTCAACGTCACACAATCCCAGTGCAACGTTTAGTCCTCTGATGTTTCTGTGCCCAGCCAGTGTGGAGCTGCAGGGACTGACTGGGTGTGTTTTGCATGTGCACTCAGTTTGTGCATCTGCATGTGTATTTCTCCCTGTGCGTGGGAGAAGAGGAACATTTCTCTTTATATCAAAGGTGCAGAGCTTAGATTGTGTTCAAGGACAGGTCGAGACAAAAAGCCTGTATGATCTTGTGACCATTACCACACACGCACACAGAAGCACAACCTGGCATCAGTCGAAGCAAAAATGAAGACATCCTGTTTGCACCTGGGCGCTTGATCCGGACAACAACGCCGTGCTTTCCTCCTGAGCCTTCACAATAAAACAATATGACAAGTATGCTTCTATTTCCAAACACCAGCATTGTGGAACATTTGCAGCTGATTGGCTCCAAGGAGATCTGCATAATGTGTGGGCTAAAACTGATGGTGAACAATAGGCGTTTCAATGCAAACTGGCAGATTAAGATCTATGGCAACCAAACAGTGTATAAACAGCGATTTAGGGAACAAAAGTCAGTCTATGTTCCTATTTTTCAGCAGCAGTTAAATGTCTTTATTATCATGTTGGCCTACATTCTGTCTCAAACATCACACTCTGGCTTTTATCTCTGAATCAGACTCATAATCTCAAGATGTGGCATTTCCATACTAAATGGAGCAAGATGACATCATTCTCTGTCCTGGCAGCGATTACTTGAATGCTCCATGGCGTATCTGTTGCCTTAAGATGTGTTGAGCGCAGGGACTGATTTATTGATCGAGGCTGTGTGTCTGTGCAGGCCCTTGGAGGGTTAGGGGGATTATATATCACAAGTGTGATGTTGTTGACACTCCTGTCGCCTTTACAGTGCCGACATGCCAAGGCCTGGATGCCTGCCTGCTCTGACTGTGTCTGAATGTATTGAGGAGGGGAAAAACAGGCTAGTTTGAGAGGTCAGTGGAGGAGTTTTTGGATGTGAGATAGAGTCAGACTGTGTGAGAGTCTTTGCCATGTTTTGGGGGAAAGCATGGTGGGCCAGCTGGCTGCCTCTGGCTCCAGTGTGGCCCCCTGTGGGTATCCGGCTTGGCGCAGACTCTTCCCCACTGCTACAGCTGGGATCTGCGTGCCAAAAAAGATAGAACTCACAAACATGCAGCTACACACAGACGCAAACAAACAAATGCATGTAGATATGGACAACAGGGCAAAGATTCACAGCTGTGCAGCTTGGCACAGGGCTTAATTAGAGTTGCAGAAGTTGTACAACACTTCTTAAAGGGTCGGGCTAGTAAATCCTAACCTAACTCTAAATATTAATAACTATATTAACAAAAAAATTGTCTCTACATTTCTTTCAATCAAACCCTTACTTAAAAGCTAAGCAGCAAAGGGATTGTTAGCAAAAAAAAATAAATTTGACCTTTAGTGACCTTTTCCAACTACAGCTGAAGGAGAGCCTAGAAGATCCTTCCACTGTGCAGATTTTTACTCTACCTTCACCCTGCCTGCTTTTGTAACCCAACACTGCAGTGTACAGGAGAGCAGAGCTGCTATTCATTAAAAAACTAGAACCTGAAAACATTAATTTTATAGACTGATATGCAAAATAATATTCAGATGACATCCTGTTACTACATACAGTGGAACGAATAATAGTTCTGATCTATTCAACTTTCAGCCAGGTCTGTGATCATTAAATGGCACCATTGTTTCCACAGCACTGGTAAAAAGCAATGTCTGTTATGTCAAACTATTAATTTCTAGGTGATCTCGGAATAAGGCGGATTAATTCTAGAAATGTATGTGATATAATAAAAGTATTTTAGAGACAATTTTACACAGCATTGGTAAAAGTAGACTGTAATATGCTAGTCTATGCTAGAGCAGCAGCTAATCAATGGGATTTTCAGACTTGTTGGTAATGCCCAACAATAAGTCTAAAAAACAATGACGACCAGTCAACATATCCTAAACAATCCCACAACTATTAGATCAGTGACTATTAGTTTTCAAAATTCCTATTACGGCTAACTGCTGCAGTGCTGACACTAGCTTGTAAGTAGAGATTCAGTGCTGCTGTTTTTTGCTGTGTATACAATGGCACAGTACAACCACTTAATCCCGCTTTATTATTCATTCTGATGCTAGGTTTGAGCTTCAGCAAGTTGTCTTCAACCTGTCTAAATGCCTTAATGCATTGAGTTGCTGCCATTTAATTGGGCGAATTAGTTGATTTACCTGGTATAGCTAACAATGAAGTGCATGCAAAGTCTTTGAGTTTTCCTCCTTTAGTGTCTTCCTCACCAGGTAAAGTACAAATCTAGAGAGGTTTTGCATCTTCCTCTTGACAAGCTCCCCCGTTGTTTTCGCTGTCTGTGAGTCAAGCAAAAGATATCTTTATACCTGTTTTCAGATACAGAAACATTTTTTTGAAACTGACAAAAAAAAGGATTTGAAACTGTTAAATATTTTTGAAACTGAAGAATATTTTGGAAACTGAAAAATGTTTAAAACTACTTTTCAGATTCAAGTTTTTTTTTCAGTGTCAAACTTGTTTTTCAGTTTGAAACTGCTGCTCCCTCGGTGTGGGGGCAGGACAAAGATGACATTGGGTGTGGAATGATGACCTAAAATATTTTTCAGTTTAAAAAAAATGTTTTCAGACAAACTTTATGGCCCAAATTTATCTCCTTAGTTTCTCGTCTGTTCAAATCTTGAAAGTTTGGGGGTCCTTTCTAACTGATCTTCAGTTATTTCCATAGTTTTTCAATTGGAAACAATTGATTGAGACTTTGTAGCAGTTTTACTTTCTTTCTCTGAATTAAGAGTTTCCTTGGCTGTGTGTTTGGGACAGTTGTCTTGCTTGAAAATCAACACACGTTCTATCTTCAGATTCTAATCAAGAAAGTCTCTGTACATTTCTCCATGCGTCTTTCGATTATATGAAGCCTGCCAGTACAACATGCTGTAAGACAGCCAACGCCATGATGTTCCCACGTGCAGAGTTTACAAGGTGTTTTTGGTTGATGTGCAGAACAGTTTTTCCTCAAAACATTGTGTGTTCAATGACATCCAAAGTTCAACCTTGAACTCATCTGACCAGACTATATTCTCGTAGTATTTCCTTAGCTTGTCCAAATATTTTACAGCTAATTTTAAACAAACTTCAAATTTTCCTCGGCAGTGGAGTCTTGTGCAGTGAGTGTGCATGGAGGTCATTGCGATTGAGTGCATTAATTACTCTTTTCATGAGTAAAAATGGACCTGCTATGTTCTTAGAAGCAACTCCTGGCAGTGGCTGGGTAATGGTGAAATGGGTTTCTTCCCACTTTTAGATTACGAATCCCACTGAGCTCACAGGAACATTCAGTATTTTAGAAATGCAGTTTTAACCATCGCCATGAGAATTTATTGCAACACTAGGACCTCTTCGAAAAGGCTACTTGATTTTACCAATCGTACCACTCTGTGCAATACTTTGGTTATAAGAAACCTTTTTATAAGTCATCAGATGATACTAAACCAACTGATATTAGTTTGCACATAGTAACAGGAACGCTTTCCAAACACTGAGAGATTTCAGTTGGTTTTGTGGCTTTCTATGCCTTTTTGTTGTCCATTTCTTTGTTCAATATTTTTACCCTGAATTTCTTAAACATAATTTATGGACTAATTTGTTTTAATTTCTGTATATGTCTGGATTACTTGGGTTGTTGCTGGACTCTGGTGTGAAGTTTATGTCAACAGCCCCATTAGAAATATTTAAACTGAGAAAAATGTTGACATGCTCAATACATGTTTTACCTGCTTTATTTAGATACCAGTAAAAAAAAAAAAAAATGCTGACTTGTTATTTTGGTGTCTAACACAAACATTTTCATTGTAAAATGAATATAAACTCAGGGTAATTCTTTTGTTGTATCCTAGCTTCTGCATTAAGAGGCTGTTTTATCTAGATACAGGAGGAACATGAGGGAAAATATGAGGAAAAACAAAGGGTCTATTGTTTGAAATGAAGCCATCTTTTTATCTAACCCAGGCATCAGTATGAGGAATATTACCACTGTCACATTCCTCAACATGGAAAATGCAATTCACCAGACATGTCGTACGACAGTATGCGCTCCCAGCGTGATGTGTTTTGACATCTCAGAGTCCCTGAATATTAAACTATGCTGAATGGGGAATGGAAACATCTGGGCCAAAAGGTTGGAGCAGCATTTCATGACTGATCCGTCTGGAGGATACAGGCCCGAACACAAGAGAATGACATTTATTTCTCACAGTCCCACCCACATGGTTGCTTTAAATAACACCTATGCATTTTGAAACAGTTGAATAAAGAGAAAGAATACCACGATCGACAGCCTGTATCCTGTATCGCAGCGAGAGTGTTGTGACATGAGTCTGGCCTGGTTGAGATGCACTCATCTCAGGCGCAGAGAGCCATTGATCTTGTTTAAACTGATCAAAGAAATAAGGTGGGTCAGCTGGCTGACAGACAGCTGCAGTAATTTGACGATATCAAACTGAGATGGACAGGCATAGATGAAGTTTTATTTATGAAGTCTTTCCCCTCATCTCGGTATTCCACAGTGATGCACAGACACTGTCGAGGGTCCTCCTACCTAGCACCAACACTGCAAATCCTCACAGGGAATATGAAGCTGACACGATGCATACAGGATACTCTGTAACCTTATCAAAGCGAACCGAACAGCAGCACTTTGTTAGGGCTCGCTTTGATTAATAGCAGATAAGAGGAACTGCTCTATTTACTGCATGTAGGTCAGCTTGTACCAGCTCTGCTATTATGTGGCAAACACTTGACGTGCCAAAAATATAATAAACTTTACTTTTATTTTACTCACTTTGAGAAGCGGCGGCAACGGGATGTTGCACCTGTTGTCTGATTGCGTCTTAAAATATTTATTTGCTCAGAAAATAGTTTTTTCTTCTTTACGTTAGGACACAGCTACAATGACCTTCTGTTTAGTGCATGTCTTTTTGGGTTAAACTCAAATATAGTATTATGTAAAAGTTTTAAACCTCCCACAGTGTCTATTTTTTACTCCAAAAGAGCTAAATGTAAATGTCTAAATGGTTTCTTAAAAGAAAAGGTTCTGACCTTAATGTAAATGTCAATGATAGATTATAGCTCTAGATCTGTTTGCCCTTTTGCTAATTTGTAACTCCATTTTGTCCCTTCCTAGTTTCATTTCACACCCATAAGCCACCTTTAAAACGTGAAATGCTGAAATGTCTCATGTACATGGGTTAGACAATGAAACTGAAACAGCTGTCATTTTAGTGTGGGAGGTTTCATGGCTAAATTGGACCAGCCTGGTAGTCAGTCTTCATTGATTGCACATTGCACCAGTAAGAGCAGAGTGTGAAGTTTCAATTAGCAGGGTAAGAGCTACAGTTTGCCTCAAAATAATGAAATGCACACAAAATTATGGGTGACATAACCAGAGTTTTCAAACAAGGGGACAAATTGTTGGTGCACGTCTTGCTGGCGCATGTATGTGACCAAGACAGTAAAGGTGACTCATCGGAGACAATACATGTTTCACATTGTCCAAAAGCCAAGATTTGCGCCTCCTTGCAATGAAACCGACGTTGGCATTGGCATGAGTGACCAAAGGTGGCTATAGCAGCCCGGCCGTGTATATTGACCCTGTGGAGCTCCGTAAGACAGTTATGGTGGAACAGGAGAGTTGAGGTGCACATTTAATTCTGCCGTGATTTGGGCAGCCGTGGTTTCATGTTGGATACAATCGGGTTAGCACCCCGAACATCCCTTTCAGACAGCTTCTATGCGTCCACAGTTAATCCTGTGGGATGTGGTGTTTGTCCTTCTTGGGGTATGCTGACATACCCTGGATACCGTGGTCTGATACATCAAAAGACTTGCTGTCTTGGTCACAGATGCGCCAGCAAGACGTGCACCAACATTTGTCCTCTTTTGAACTCTGGTATGCAACCCATAATGTTGTGTGCATTTCAATATTTTGAGCAAAAACTGTGCTCTTACCCTGCTAATTGAACCTTCACACTCTGCTCTTACTGGTGCAATGTGCAATCAGTGAATGCTGGCTACCAGCTGGTCCAATAGCCATGAAAACCCCCACACAAAAGACAGGTGTTTTAGTTTCATTGTCCAACCCTGTATGTATTTTGAATTTCTGAAAATGTTATTACACCCTATTTCACATAGTTTTTTCTGATATTTTCCGTGACTCTAATAAAAAAAAATAAATAACAAAGGGCAAATCAAAAAACACCTTTCTTTCCCTCCATTCTGTTCCTTTTTAATTGTACCATCACCCACCCACTACACATCTTAACTCCTCATATTATTCTTTGACAATATAAAAATAAAACTTTTTTCTCATTATATAAACACACACCTCCCTAACACCTCACCCTCCCCCAAACTATCTCCCACTCCAACCTCTTCTTTCCCTCCCTCCAACTCCCTCTTTATTAAACCTCATCTCCTTCCCTTCCTTCTTTCTTCCCTTTTTCCTCTCCTCCCCTCCCTTCCCCCCCTTTTCCCCCTCTCCTTCCCGTGTACGTCCTGAGTCCTCGTATCTCACTGCTTGTACACTTCTGTCACTACTCTGTTTGTCATACCCCCTTTTCCCTTTTCCCCTCCTTTCACGCAGTGTGTTCTCGTACCACACCGTGACTGTCTCTTACACCTTATTATATCACGCTCTGTAATTTTCACATATGACACGTGTGTACTGCTATTGTGTACACTAGAGTGTATTGTACATCACACATATCTTCGTGCACTATATCTCGCCTCGATCCACTCTCACCTCCATATTGTCTCGGTCTTTTATTCCATCCCCTCCTGCTATTCGATACTTTTTCATAATCTGACGTTAGCCACATCACTCCCTTATCTAGTGTCGCCCCCCGTCGACACTAGCCGCACCGCAAAGTCACAGTGATAGAGCTATACTGATATATGTAGCAATCTCACATATGATGTCATTTATGCATGAGTATGCAATCTATTCTATACACATCTGCTCCAGTGCTGTCCCTATCATTACATGGATACCCCCTCCATCTCTCCCCATTTTTAATTGTCTGCTTTCACATGATCACGAATTTGACATCGTATTGACATAGGTCGTTTTCTACTTTCACATCATCGCAGGTATGGCCGACAGTAGCGCAGGTCAGTCGGCGTGGACACAGGACTGGATGTTGTGCACTTTGCCAACCGATCGACTACTAGATGTAATTGAAGCACTTCCCACTTATTTCCACACTTCGTTGTGGAGACCATAAAGAGTGTGTTATATAGATCCCTTAAACACCACTTCACCCACGTTTAGCGTGCGCTGTCATGTGGACCTAGGTGTAAAAATTACATTTTGCATATATTAAGTACAACTATAAGACTGCGCACTGTGATCGCAGTTCCACAATCAATTTAAGTTTTACTATCAATGGATCGGCATAGTCATTCTTTGTAACGCTACTTACCATCATTGCAGTATTTATTTTGCAACCTTCTCCATCAAACAAATCTGTTTTCTTTGACTATTGCTTAACAGATGAGAGCACTATCACTTAATTCTCTCAGTATAACCCATTTTTCACCTTTGTAGATCCCCGGTTCGTGATATGACTGATCTGTAGTGTGTGAGTCCAAATCCATTATGTACCTGTTGGACGCCAGGTTAGTAACAATTGAGATGTCATAGAGGTGCCTTGCATCGTAGTACTACAGGCACTAGTGTAGTGGCGATTAATGTATATAAATTGCAGAGGCAATAATGATCACACCCTCCTGTGTCACAATGATGCATTTAGGTACCGAAACATGGTACCGTTTGATTTTATGTGAATAGGTACTCGGTAGTTCTGACAGAATTCAGTCGGTACCTATAAAAGTACTGAATTCAGTACCCATCCCTACCTGTGCTATTTAACCGTTTATGACCTACCATAGAACAAGTTCGCCAGAGCATATTTTTACATTTGTACATGCTGTAGAGGCATTTTTTGGAGCATTTCAATTTGCTATACATCAATACAACCCTTACATCCTGAAAAATTTTAAATTTTCGTATATTAATAACTCCAATATTAACTAAGTAAAAATTGTTAAAAAGTGCAATTAACCACCAGAAAAATTAAAAATCTTTTTTGTTTTTTGCAAATATTTTCCTAAATATAGAAATATCATAGCTGTATCCCTCAAATATTGCAATGTAAAAAAGTTGCACAAAACCCTTTCAAACCACAGGAAATTTATTTGGAGTGTGTCCATAACTTCTTTTTTAAATACACAAATTTTTATGAACAGAGACAAAAACGAACATAAAAATAAAAATTGTAATTGTGAAAACAGTTTGAGAAAAGATAACATGTACATCAAAATAAACTATTTACAGAAGTGTAATTAAATCTGTAAGTGTGCCAGAGACCTATGAGCACACATATATGTTCATAGGACCATCTTCAAACAATAAAAAGTGCAAAAAACAACGAAAATGAAAACGAAAGTGCGAGTGCAAGTTTACGGTGGAAAAACTACAACTTCTGGGAAAAAAACACCCGGGAAATGACACCACTTTAGGTTATTGCGGGCATTGGTATGAAAGAAAACCATGTGATAGTTCATCCACCAATTTTGCAACAGATTCTTGAAAATAAAAACCGTGCTCTGGGACACGTGGTGAGTAGAATATTTAAGTTGAACTCTCCGGTTTCATTTGCAAAAAAAAGTATTGTTCTAGCTTATTTGGTCGCAATTCTACAGGTGTTTAAAAACAGATATGCAAATGGAGCGCCGGCGCTTCCGCCGGTCATTAAGAGTTAACAGCCATCAGCTTCGAAGAGATTTCCAAGTGGACTCTCTTCTGAACTTCCTGAATCTCACACTGCTTCTTTAGGGTTTAGGACAGTGAACACTGAGCTTTTTTCTATTATCTAGTACATAATAAAAACCACTCCACCATCCGTTATTCTAGCTTTATTTACATTCTACATTACTAAAAGCAGCCGCCACAGAGACAGTTTCTTCCCCCAGGCTGTTTCTCTGATGAACATTTAATAGAGAACCAAACAACCTCATACTGAAGTCGCAAATCCACCTTTGTATATTGTATATATGTATTTATGGACATAAAGATATATGCAGAATATATCACACAGAATATAACACAAAAAAAACAAAAAAGAAAACCCAGAGAGCAAAGTGTGCCGGAGTCAAATTCCTTGTTTGTTGGATGTACGAACTTGGTAATAAAGCTGATTCTGATTCTGTTGTTTTAATTTTCACCATAATTGCTTTTGTGTTTGTTGAACTCAGGATGTCACTGCATATAATTACCTTACTCGGTTCTCCTCCATTTATTACTGTCAGTCAGCTGTAAAATGCTTGTTTGTTTTTGCTCACTGTGCATCTTCCATGTTAGGTGTAATCCTCTCTCCTGCCTCAGGTGTTTGTGCGCTGCAGACTTTCATACAATGACACAGTCCCCTTTTCTCTCCCTCTCTCTGTACCCATTTCCCATAACCTGTTGTAATCACGCTACTCTGATTTCTGCTGCTTCTAGACACTTTTTGAAGGTCTCATCTTAAATAAAACTATTTATTCCACACCTAGCTGTTTTAAACTTTGAGGGGGTTGTAGTACAATATGTGTAACCCTAATAGTTAGTCAAGGAGTAATCAGTTTTCAGATCCTTAAAGCATTATTTGCTGGACAGTTGGTGGATGGATGAAGAATGTACCGCAGTGATGCGTGCCAAGTCATTCAGACAAGCTCAAACCCATTGAGCGCTGAGAAAAAGATGGAAGGGTAAACTGGTAATGGCAGTCGTGCTGCAGATAAACTTAACGCGTCTGATGTAAACGTAGATAATGGTCCTAAAACTAAAAGGTTGTCTTTTACCCTCAGAACCTTTTTTTAACCTTGTCATTCCACTGCCGCTAAAGTCCAGTTCAGTAAAAATCCCCCATAACTCTTATGATCAACGCAACAAATGTTTATGACAACTCATGTTTGCACAGCTCATTGTAGCCGTTTGTGTCTTGTTTTGTTATGTTGCACAATCCAGTGACAGTCCTGCTGTAAGTGACGAGAACAGGAGTAACGAGTTTATTAAAAAAAGTTGTTTTCACAAAGCAACCGACTCCAGAGTCATGAGAAAATTGTTGCATTGGAAGTTTAAACCAAACGTCAGCAGTATGAGTTTTGATTCATAAGCTCATTTTAGGCCCTTGTTAACACTGAATATGCTTATTTTCTCTAATATTCCTTATATTTTTGACATTATTTGAAGTCTCGTTCCATTGCTAAGTGCGGTAAAAGTTGTGTGGCAAAACTCATATCCTCCCGCTATTAGTAGTTTTTTATTTACAGCTTGATGCAGTGTAATTAAACCACACTGTTGACTTTGAGTATGTATTCACATTCAGTATCCATACAGATGAATATCTGCCTAAGACATTTGCTGCTGCTTGCAATATATCTGTCCTCGGTTCCTTGTTGCTTCTTGTTGAATTGTCTCTGTTGTTCACTGTGCATGACATAAATGCTGTCCCTGATATTTCTAATGCTATTTATTATGAAAAAAATAAATGCAGGGTTTCTATGGTTCATTTTTTAAAATCTTATATAACTCAGATTGGTATTTATTTTCACATCATGCTGGAGGTCAAACTGACCAGAGTTCTTCTTGCTATTTTCACCTTTTCCAATTATTGCTGCTAACAGCTGCTCTCAGTTTTTATTTTTTTCTTTAGAAAGTACCCCTGGCACAGTGGTTCTGTGCCTTTAACTCTGTGTACTCTGTTTTCTTTCCATTGAAAGTTCCTCTGACTCATTATTTCTGTATTTAGCTGTCTCTTTCCTGGATGGTCATTAAGGGAGCTATGGCTGCCATTACCTTTAGTGTTTTTGTTTTTCCTTTCACATAAAAAGTACTCCTGAATCAGTTCTTTTGTGTGTTTTCTGTCTCATTCCTGTCCTTTTAACCCCCGGCTGATTGCAGCAGATGGCAACTTCTACTGAGTCTGGTCCTGCTGGAGGTTTATTCCTATTCACTGTTGCCACGAACTTGATCAAGTCTAGCTAACTAGGTAACTTTTTATCAGTTGGCATTAAATGGTCAACTGAATTTGAATGTATTATAATTTGGAAAATATGTCTTTCTACTGGAATGATTAGAGTTGGGACAGATTTAAATCCTATATAATGTAATATGAATTTGATAGATTTGTCTTGTAAAGTACCCTAAGATGATACTTGTTGAGAATTAGCACTATACAGCTCAACTGAACTGAAATTTAAAATTACCAGTGTTTGTAGCTTGTCTGTCTTTCACTTAACTTTTCAGGAGAGATCGTCACCTGAAGTTGTTCAGATCCCCGGAAAAAGAACAGCTTTACAGAGGATTGTGACTGATTCTAACATAGAGCAGGTGATGTTTGACATGTGATAAAACTGTCTAAGCAGAGCTTCATCTGGAGATATTCACTCATAGCACAAGAGAACTGATCTATGTATTATTGTCCAGCGGCTACAACCTTTGACCTTTGTTTTTCATTCATTCCTTCATTTTTTTTTCATTTGAAGCATATGAGATAATCAAAGTCGGTGTAAAAGAGTACTATATATCGTCATATTCAATTTAAATAAAGACTGAAAAGGACCAGCTCATTTTGGATAACCTTTGTTATGACTTTTATTAGATTCAGGGGCATCTTGATCATTTAATTTACCAAGTTTAATTTGTTTCAGTAATTTAATTCAAGAAGAAAAACTCATATTGTGAGGATTTCACACAGATTCAAATATTTCTAAGGAAGCAGGCTGTGTCCAAGCACATTAATAGAATATTAAATAAAAATTGTGGTAGAAAAAGGTGCACAAGCAACAGAGATAATCATAGCCTTGAGGGGAATGTGCAGCTAAGCCCTGATTTAGGAAGCCATGTCATCTGCTGGTTCTGGTCCACTGGGTTTTCTGAAGCGTGCAGTCAACACAGCCATCTACCAGGAAACTTGGGAGCACTTCATGCTTCCTTCTGGTGACGAGTTTTATAGAGATGCTGATTTCATCTCCCAGCAGGACTTGGTACCTGCTCACACTGATACCAAAGATACCAAAAGCTGGTTCAAAGACCGTGGAGTCATGGTGCTTGATAGACCAGCAAACTGGCCCGACCTGAACCCCATAAAGAATCTATGGGTTATTGTCAAGAGCAGTGGGGTCCAAACCTTTTGCACCGTGCGCCAAAATCGCCAAGTTGAAAGTAATTTTCTTCCAATTAACACGACAAAATATTTTTATAGTAAATTATTTTCATTTCACCTGCTCAGTAATAAATTAAACATGGAATATTTTCATGAAACACAACAGAAAATAACAATTTATTGTATCGGTAAAAGGGTATCAGACGTTTGTCGTAATGAAAGAAAGGTCTACAAGTTTCTAACTTTTTGGGTACAGTGTTTTCAATTTTGTTCTATGATATGTCTGTCTGCTCCCAACAACAAAGACGAAAGCGCTTTTTATATTTCGCCAAGTTTAATGTGTGCCCAGGTCTGTTTATGGAGTAAAAAGTTCCTGGATGTTTGTGACCCAACTTTCTATGATATAAAAATAAAAGCAAAGAAAATCTGGCTAATAAAGGAAAATACTGTATAAAATGTTCAATTTAAGAAGATCTAAATTTATCATTTAAAATCTCAACCTAAAGAAACTACATCTGCTTCAGCTCCATATGCTGATCTGCGGTCGAGGACCACACAAATCTATTCCAAGGGCCGCAAATGGCCCCTGGGCCACCCTTTGGACACCCGTGATCAGGAGGATGATGAGAGATGAGAGTCAACAATGCAGATGCTATTAGAGCAACCTGAACACCTCAACAGAACCACAGGCTGATCACCTCCATGCCACGCCGCATTGATGGTGTAATTCATTCAAAACGAGCCCCAAGCAGGTATTGACTGCAGATACCATGAAGTACATGGAGATACTCTGTTCTTCTACCTTAATTCATTATCTGAATGACTTTGGTCATTTACAGCTTTCAAAATATGATCATTTCACAGGTTTAGAATTTTTTTTTGGTCTGATTCCTATAATATTGTACTTAACATCAACATCCCAGCATGAAATCACAGCTGATGGATGTGATAATCAGCAGCTTCTTTCATCTCTGTCCTACTTAGAGACATTTTGATACATCCAGCATCAGGTTTTCAGCAGTTGTCAAGCAAATGATGGACAGTTTGGGCAATTTTACCTCAGTTTGTAGAAATAAAGGTGTTGTGAATGGGATGTAAAGGTAACCGTTTTGCTGTTGAATTTGATGGAACTCCATGAATCCTGCTTTATGTATGTAGGGAACCAACTTCATCCTCTTTCCTCTGCAAAACTGTCATTCAACATTAGGAAATTAATTAGTTGTGTTTTTGAAAAAACAAACAAGCGGTAAATGATCTAAAA
Organism: Crenichthys baileyi; assembly: GCA_036173005.1. NCBI lineage: Eukaryota > Metazoa > Chordata > Actinopteri > Cyprinodontiformes > Goodeidae > Crenichthys > Crenichthys baileyi. The sequence continues at coordinate 33,717 of JAHHUM010000499.1, read as the reverse complement.
TAAAAACTGCTTCATGTTTCTTTCAAGTCATCAAGGCCTTGAATATTTTTTATGTTTTTGCAAATAATAGAATTTCAATATTGTCAAACAGAGTGAATACATTTTGAGTCACCGTTTGATCAAAGATATGGTCTCTTCATCCTAAGTGGACAAATGTAATTTAGCATTTCAAGAACAGGCATTTAGAGTAGATGAGGGCTTAATGAGACCGCTCCATGATTTGTGCCTGTGGTGCAGCTGCTCCTTTCAACTGAAGAGGACGGCAGTACAGTGGCACATCTCACTGTGGTTTGTCTTAAGTTATAAGATTAACGTTCCTCGGTTATAGAAGTGCTAACGGCTTCATTCTGGGAGTTTTTGCTGTGATGTGAGCTGCTGTTCAGCACACCAGCATCAAAGCTGTTTAATTGGACACGTGTGTGTCTTTGTGAGTGCTCAGTGTTTGCTGTGTTAAGATTGAACGTCTGTGTTTGTGCCCTTGTTTCTACTCAGTTTTGATGTGATTTCAGTGGAATAGGTTTTAATACCGATGCTGAGTATATGTGAACTTTAAGGCTATTTTGTTTCTGTTTTGTCCCATAGAGGTAACACAATGTTCTAAAACAAACTAATAAATTAAGTTTAAATTAAAACAACAGAGCACATTTTTATTTTTTTTATTAAGGGTAAAACTGTCTCTTGATTTTTTGAAATACATCCAAGTTATTGTCATACAGGGTCCCTGTGTGCTTTCCCTTTAGATTAAGCATGTTGGTTGTACCCATGAAAAACTTGCCAAATCCTCTCTGCCAACGCCAAACAGTTTTTGTTTGAGGCAGTGGGAGGGTTACCTCTGCAATCAGTCGCAATCCCAAATCTTGACTCTTAAGAACCGAACTCTATCCTCCAAGATGTTTCATCAGAGACCACCTCCTGTCAGGATCTGCCATTTGGGGTTTTTTGTTAGTTTATTACTCTCTAGATATGTTGGTTTATTTCCCTTTTAGGTCACAGTTTCCTTTACTGCTCAGTTCTTCATGTCCCTGCCTTTCATTTGCTCATTAGTTTAATTAGTCACATTCCCCTCAGTCTCCCCGCAGCCTGTTCCACACCTGTGCCATGTTTCCCCTGATTACCTGTCTCCCAGTTTCATTGGTTCATACTCCACGTCCCTCAGTATTTTAGCTTCCTGGTTTTCTTTGTTCCTCATGTTAACTCCCGTGTTATCTTCCCCAGTTCCTCCTTGTGGTTTGGTTTCTGTTCGCCTCCTGAACTTGTACTCTGCCTGTCTGTAAGTCAATCACATTAAACTACTCACCATGCGGCCTCCTCGCCATGTTCTGCGCTCTGGTCCTACCTCCAACCACCTTGACACCTCCAGAGTATGAGAGGGTAGAGGATACAACGGTCTGCCTCCAGGCCTGACCCGAGCCCCACTGAACACCTGAGGAATCAGCTTGGAAATCAGCTTGGAGGAATCCTGTTTATGCAAGAGGGACAACAGAACCACCCTGACTGACTTGTGACAAATGCTGGTTGCCATCCTACATCAGTGTGTGACCAAGCTGGTAAAATGAAGAGGTGCTAGACTGTTTGCTAAGTGAAGAAATTGTTAGATTACCATTACGTTTTGCTTCTTTAAAATTCTAAAATTCTAAACAAGAGTCACTTGCAGAATAAGCTGTTTGACCTTGGCAGAGAGAATTTGGAAAATTTTTAAATGGGTGCAACCCACACAGTCAACAAATGCATTGTCCTTACAAATATGCCACCATATAGAGGGAAATTAACAGGCTTTATTCCGAAGAATTGTTACAACGAAGAAAAAAAAAGACCAAACGCAGATTTCAGCCATTTTTATAAAGTTGAAGCCAAAGCAAATGATTTTTAAAAGGTTCTGACCCACTTTCCTCAGACCGACGTCAGAGACTGGTAGAAACATCCCACTGTTATTTCAGCTACAAGGGTAACACTAGCTATTAGGGGGTGGGATGTCCTGACTTTTTAGATTTTGATTAATAAGTAAAATAAGGTTAATTTTTGTTAAATGCAATTAAGTCACATTTTCTAGAGATAAAAAGTAATTACACTTGTGAATGTGAATATTTTTTATACAGAATTTAATATCTATAGGGGTGTCCTAATTTTTAACATGAACATATCTTTTTTTCCTGGGGGTATGATTTTAATTCAATTCAGTTTTATTTATATAGCGGCAATTCACAACACGTCGTCTCAAGGCACTTCACAAAAGTCAGGTACATACATTCCAATTAATCCTAACCATTGAACAGTCCAGTCAGATTCAGTTATTTATTCAAATTGGATAAAAAGTTTTTCTATCTAAGGAAACCCAGCAGATTGCATCCAGTCAGTGACTTGCAGCATTCACTCCTCCTGGATGAGCATGTAGAGACAGTGGACAGTCACTGGCGTTGACTTTGCAGCAATCCATCATACTGAGCATGCATGTAGCAACAGTGGAGAGGAAAAACTCCCTTTTAACAGGAAGAAACCTCCAGCAGAACCAGAACCAGGCTCAGTGTGAGCGGCCATCTGCCACGACCGACTGGGGATTTATTCCTTAATTGATTGACGACTTGCACATAAGTTATGCTTTTAAGAAAATCGCTGAAGTTCTTCCTTTTATGTTCTGTTCTTTCTGGAAAGAGTGGTTGAAAACCCCTTTTTATTAACCCAAAATTTAGACCTTGGTCTCATGCTGACATTTTACCAACTTCTGACAGTAGCTGAATATCTGATCATTTACAGGTGTCTTAACCTCAGAAAGATACAAATATTATGACATAATTTGTTTAGCATGCTAATTATGTTATTAAGAGGTCCTATAAGTGTTCTGGAAAACTGGAGCATGGACAGTTTTATTGGAGAGATGATCATCTACCAAAAGCACCACAACAATCGGTAAATTGACCCGTCTGCTCAGTAACTGCTATGTGGTTGTTTGTTTATTATGGGGGCGAAATATGAGGGAGCGCTATCTAAAAAATATTTTTACAGCTTCCAACGTGTCAGCTCCTGGTTTATTTTAGTTCAACGCCTGTGTTTCTGGGAGCCCCACGCATATTTTCACTGGCTGCAAACACACAAACTAATCATTACATCAATGACTCCCTGCAGATGGAAGCGTATGCTGCTCCAGCTCCACCTTCTCTGCACCTGGCAAACATCTGGAAGAAGCTTTTAGAACATTATTTCTATTCCGTCTTCATTTTTTTAAACCCTTCCAACATGTTTGTCCATTTTCTGTGTTTGGTACTTGGCTGTTGAGATAAAATATGACATAACTGCTTTGTATATTCTGCTCCCAGTTGATTTAAACTTTCTATTACACTCATTTATTGTTCAGTAGCGCCACAGGAGTGCAGTAGTCCATGCCAGTGATACATTAAAACATTTTCCAAGGTTAAACATAAATTCAAAATGATTCTGAACAAGAAAGAGCCTTTTGAGAGAGACTTAGAACTGAAACCACAGCATCCAATGTGTCTCTTTCTTGAGTTAATTTGACCCACCAACACTTCCTAAACCTTCAAATACTTTTGTTCTACTTTTTAAAGCTCCTGTTCTTACACAGCAAGAAACACACCTGTGCATATTGCATGGGAGAATGTGAAATTAAAAGAAGCAGAACCATTAGTGAGCTGCTATCAAATATATTCAACCATACAATCTATTGATCAGAGTATACAACTAAACACAAATATATTTCTGTTAAATTAATTTTTTAAGAAATCTGTTCAGAATGAGGAATTGCTACAAAGTCTACAACTTCCTTGGGTAACATTTTATTAGTTGGCATTGATTGAGCTACTAATTCTGGCTACATTATATGATCATTTAGACTGGAACCAAACTTAATCTCCTCCACACCATTTGATGATGTTGCTCCCTGAATCATCACTGACTGTGGAAACTTTTAATTTCCAAATAAATGTTAATGGTTTCTGTGCACTACACTGCAGTGTGACATTAGCTGTGGTCATCTGTACCAGTCCACCAGTGTTGTGCATGAACACGTCCACTAGTAGAGGTCACATTTTACTGAACATCTGACTGAACGATGCTGTTTCTTACATGACAAACTAGAGGTGAGCGCAGCTCATGATGACGTTTAACGAAAGCCAGTTTTTGTTGTCTTTGTGAGGACCCAGACTGGTAATGTAGGTCTATACGTCTCCCCTCGCTTAAAACATGACTTCGGCTTCCCTTTATCCTAAACAACATAAGGGTTTAAGCACCAATCCACAAACTAACGGATTAAACTGAAGGTTTTTTTTGGCAGGAGATGTCAGCACCGATGTTGTCATGTCTTGAAATGTGCTTTAACATATGCAGGATTTTACAAAAGTGGAACAACATGGCACTTTTGCTCTCTTATGAATGAAATTATATACAGGCTTCTTTAATATGGTTTTGATTTATTTTGGCTGTAGAATCATTACACATTGTAAAGTGAGTGCTTCTTTCAACTTCAACTTTCAGCATCAGGCAGTTTATTTAGTGTTACTGTATGTTTTCAACTGTGCAAAAACAGTTGAAAGGGTAAAACCAACAACTCATGCCAAATTCAGTCTGCGCTGACGTGATTATAATAAGAGGGTTAAAAGTGGCCGTAGCTACCAGTGTAGTCTAAATGAACCACTTTTCAGACAAAACATTGCAATCCACTGGTTTATGCTGGGACTATCCACTGGTTTCTGCTAGGATTATCCACACGGGGAGCTTAAGTTTTTGTAACTGCATTCATTGTGGCCGCTGGCAGCGCTAGTAATGCTCCGGTTAAAATGATGGTGTCAAATAGACAGCAGTTAAAGAAAATGCTGAGTCAGATCGATGGATGAAGAAGAAAACACAACAATTGATGCAGTGTGATTTGGATACTTTATCTCTCAGGGACTAAATGGTAAATGGCCTGCACCTGTGTAGAACTTTATCAAGTCCCCAGGGCAGACTGACAGAAGTGAGGCTGCCATACAATTGGCGCCACTAAGCCTTCTAATCACCATCAGTAGGCAAGGTAGGTGAAGTGTCTTGCCCAAGGACACAACTGAGGCAGACACCGCCTGGAATCGAACTGGCAACCCACTAGTCACAGGACAAACACCTACCACCGTCACCACCGCCAACCGCACATGGATACAAAAACAACTGGATTGATGTCCGGGTCAGAAATCACTTTGGAGTTACTTTTCTGTTCTTCTTTTCAGAACTGAAAGTGTTTGCTGCCTTGTCTTCCCCTATGAGTCTTTGTTGATAACTGTATATTTATGAGGGAATCGCATTGGTCTAATATTGGTATTAAAAATAGGCGGTTCTTATCTGCAGGGTTCAAGTGACTCATTCACAGACACAAGGAGGTATGTCAGAATATTGTAGCAATCTAAAAGTTGTCCATGTCCTGAACATGTCTCTGTGTGCTGCTTTTGAAGCACAGGTTCAAGATGCATTGCAGCTCTTGAAAAACTCCATTAAATCCTTAAATTGGTCTTTGCTTCGCAGTCCCTGCAAGGCTCCAGTTTTTCTTGTTGGTTGTGCACCTCTTTCAACCACGCTTTTTCCTTTCACTGAACTTTCCAATAATATGCGTGGATACAGTACTTTGTGAACAGGCAACTTGTTTAGCTATGAGCTTTTGTGGGTTAGCCTCCATGTGGAGGGTGTCACTGACTGTCTACTGGACCAACCGTGAAATCAGCAGCTTTCCCCCATGATTATACTGGCCATGAAGTAGTGATAATGACATTTCTTTCTGTAAAATTTGTATTTTCTGGGAAAAAAGGAAGAAGAATGACAGAAAGGAACAAAGAAAAAGAATAAAGTTTGTTTTTTAAAATTGATTTACTGAAAAAAATGTATTACATAACTTTCTATTAAAGTTAAGATATAACCTTTCTGGCCTTCCCAGAAATGGGCCTATGTTGCTTGTTCAGGCTATACCTGGCTGGATGGTATGGGTAAAGGTCAGGCCACCAGTACAGGATATCAGTTTCTCCCAAGGATGCTCAGACTAGAGTCGCTAATTCTTCCTGTCAAAAGGGATGGTTTCAGAGATCGAGTAGGAAGTTTGAATTTTACCATGAACTGGTTGAAAGGCCAGATAATCCCTTACTCCTTCCCTACTTTACAAAAACAATTTGGGCACCCCTGCTCCTCTAAGTGAACAGGCAAAATGTGGTGATGGGGTTAAGGCTCACCCAAAGGATGGGTTGATGGACTTTATCTTCGACAGGAAAAGCTGATACTGTATATTTATTCTCATTCAACATGCAGCCCAATGCAGGCTAGCAATAGTCCTAGTTTGTACCTCGTTTGCCATTTGCCCTAAACTGCCACAGTATCTTTCTCTGTCTTTTAATGTGAAAACCTGTCCCTTAAGATTTAGTCATAAAATGTAACGAAGAGTCACACACATCTGCTGACTTGACACCAGTCATGGGAAATTTATCGGAAAGCAGCAGTTTCCTGTAAGTGTTTAACGGGTGGCGTGTGGGTGCCTTGCCATCACAGTGAATGGAAGATGTTCTTATTACTTTGCCAGTTTGCCCCGGGGCAAGCTAGCATGTGGCAATAATGTGCCTGTCATTGCATTCATGGAGTGCTCGGTGAGTAATGAGGAACTCCCTAACTGCTAAACAGCAAACTGATTTCATCAAACTTGCTTTACGGCTTTTTATATTCCACTTTCTTCCACTCCTTCACTCTCTCCATTTGTTCTTTCCCTACACACCTAACCATTCCCTTTGTCCCTCTCCTTTTTTCCTCTTCTGTGATCTAAACATTAGATCAATGTTAGATCTAAAAATTAGGAAGCAAATGAGGAGGGAGGAGTGATGTGGGTGATGAGGCATGCCAGAATGTCAACAGATGACAAGGAATGTTGATGAGAGTAATGGAGAGAAAAGGAGCAATAATGTGATGAAGAGAGAGAAGTATTCCCTATAAACCTTGACTTGAAAAGAAATCATTAATGAGCCCAGATCTTAAGCTTCTTTTTGGCTGATTCAGATCATTCCCCATGACGACGCAAAATTATGTCACAGACGGAACAAAGTATAATCTCATTCTGCTTTTGGCTTGGTCAGTGTTTCCTTTAGTAAATGGACTAAATGTTTGGGGACTTTTGCCTAATGCTGACATCACTTTATTCCAGTCTATCTGTGGTAAAAATAGCAGTTTCATTAAACTCAAGCTGAAGTACTTGTTTGGCCAGGTTAGATGACCTTGGCATTTGTTGACGAGAATTAATCTGAAGTGGATCATTGAAAATGTGATAACAAAACAATTTGTCAATCATCTACCATTGCTTGCACAGACACAGAATAACAAGCACACTTCAGCAGAGGTAGTTCTTGCATGATTGGTGCCCTGGGTGAGGAACTACTTCTTGCACACCACTACTGACAACCACCAACATACAACATTTATACCACACCTGTGCACCTTTGTACCAAATTGACACAAGTCAAATGTTGTGGCAGTAATATTACGTAATCTCATGCTATGCTACCTGCACTCATGAAGATATACTAACCTGTGTATTTCTGATCCTTGACATTGACTTTCTGATAAACTTTGCTAATAAATATTTTGACCACTTGAGCATTGAAAGTTTATTCCTAGATGCTCAAGTGGTCCTTAAATATGAGGAATAAAAATAATAATAATGTGACAGTGAAAGTAATGTTCCCCATTCTGACATTGTGGAACACTGTGTATTCCACATCCTTGATCCCATTACAAGAACAAGTGTGCATCAAAAGCCACACACAAACTTAAAAAAACATGACAGGATTTCATGTTCAAAAAGTCCCCTTCATTTCCTTACTTTGGACCCACGTAAAACGTGGTTTTAAATATGTCAGTAAATATGGCATGGCAAGAAGGGAAGTTAGCTCAGAGGTGTAGCTTTCTCTCTTTTCTAAAGGATTACTCATTTTCTCAGGAGTATAGACTAGATTTAATCATCTCTGGTTCAAAATCTACTGCTCATGTTGGATTAGATAATTCTTTATGTGATGAAGTAATGACGGTGCTTATATTTTAGTTCCCTTCTGAAATCACTTCTCTTCAATTTATCTTTACTGTAGTTTCTTCTTTTTTATTTTATGCAACTTTAACTTTAGGACTGGTTGATGAAATATGCCTGTTCTTTTTATTTTACATTAAAGTATAACAAAACATGTTTCCTAAACCTCTCATTCTACTTCTAAGAACATGAAGCGGAATCCATGTTGCCATGTTTCTCATTTACTGAGATTCACCTATTCAGTTGAGTTGGCTAAGTTTTATATTAGCTCCTCAGAGGATACGTCACACTAATAACCTGCTTGTAAAATGGGTGAGCCGTAAAACATCAATTGAAACTGCTGTTAACTTACTATGTCAGAAAGCTCATTTAAAATCCTACTCATCCTCCAGTAGTAATAAAACATAAGAAGACCTGACGCACAAGTAGCCAGAAGGCAGCCGGGCCTCGGCGGTCCCTGTTGCCCTCACCAGCAGAGCAGGCCATCCATAATTAACCCTACTCAGTCGAGTCAAAGCAGCAGCCATAACATGTTCTCACATGTCATTCTAAGCCTTCTCCCTGCATCGTTTTCTCTGCCGTCAACACATCACCAACATCTGTTGGTTCCTGCATGAGGACTGCTGTGAGAGAGGGTGAGGGAAGAAGGCTTTGATCTGCTGTGTTTCCATCGCAGCTCTCCCACAAAGGCTTTGAACAGCAAGTGATACTCAGACCAGAGAGAATTAAATGTGTTTCTCAGTTGTGTTTGTTGAGGTTGACTTCTGTGATGTATTCCCTGTTAGTAAGGGCTGATTGAGCTATTTAGCTACGGGGTAATACCCACCATCCATAGAAAGCTAAAAATACATAGCCTCTCTTTTTTTTTTGAACCATCTTTGTTCCTTCTCTTCCCCCTGTAAGTATTAACAAATCTTTCTGTGAATAAAGATTTTATTAATTCCGGTGACAAGGACATGGGCAATTAAAATGTGCGAATCAAGACGGACAAAAGGCAGGAGCACAATTGACTGAGTCAAAAGGTCAGAGAGGTTAAGTCACAGTGAAAAGAGAAACAAGGAAAGGAGCAAGATAGACTGATTAAAAAGTGAAAGAAGGAGATTGATTTGCGTATCCATCATTAGAGACAAAAATAAGAACCAATCAAATGTGTGGGGGGAAAACTGAAGTGGAAGACCTGGAGCAGAACTTGGCACAACTCACAAACAAAAAGAACCATGGAAAACATTTAAATATTAATTTGTCTCAAGCTGAAAACTGCAGTGGGAGTAAAATGGAAAAATAAAAGACAAAGGCGTCACAAGACTAGAGCTGAAATATATAAATAAAATGAAAACCTGGGGATTTACTGTAGTTGGTATAGGTCAGCCCTACATCTGGATCCAAGAGGAATCTGCATGAAATTCCACACCAACATTCACATAATCCCAAGGAGCGAATCCAACTACGATCCATCTACGTTCCTTCTTGTGGTTTTACAGAAAGCAGTTTTACTTATGCAATTTTGGACCTTTTGGACGGATTTACAGCCACAGTTATCCAGTTCCAGATCCAGGTTTAAATATTCAGCTGTTCATATTCAGCAAATATGAGTATCATAAATGGAAAATAGGGTTTAATTGTGTTCAAGGAAGTTTATTGTATTCCTCAATGAAACCAAAATGTTGTATTTCCTTACTAACCTAGCTAAGATAGCTAGCATAGCTTTGTTATGATTATTATTATGAATATATTATTTAATACCCGTACACGTACTCGTCGTCTTCAGCTTATCCGGGACCTGGTCGGGGGCAGCAGACTGAGCAGAGACACCCAGACGTGTCTGGGGAGAGACAATATTAAGGAGCTCCTGGAGCTCCTTAATATTAATATTTTAATATTTAATGAAATAATAATTTGGTCTGTTAAGTGTTGTCCGGTGAATACCAGCCCAATAAGGCAGTGGTACTAGGACAATAGTTAAAGGGGTGAGCCAAGCTCTGACATTACTGAAAAGCAAAACTCTGCACACACATGGAAAAAATTCACACAATTTCTTAAAATACAAGAATTTATTAACAAAAATAAGTCAACTCAAAGTCAAACATATATCAATCCACTCTTTACTAAACTGGAACAATCCAACTAAACTACCAAGCAAAATGAAAGAATAAAGACCAACTATGTACAATATGAACAAGTTAATCAAAGATGGTTAAAAACCATGGCCTATAAAGTGATGCAACATTACCATTCAATGTTATTTATGTCTGAGAACCAATGATTATCTTGGGGAATCTGTAAATGAGGTTAAGTTAGTCTTGGAACTTAGGCAATAATTGGTGTCCCTTCAAACCACCATTCACAATGCAAGATTAGATAAAACAATAGTTTAATAAAATAATATTTTAAAGAATGATTTGCTGAATAAAGACAACCTTCTGGATGACTAATTCTCAAATGGTGTTTAATTAGCTGCCTTTATTTAGTACAATATTATTTATGAAAATATTAAAATAAAATTTAAGGAAATATAACTTCAAAAACACAACACAGAACGCCTCATTAGCTAAGTAGCTAGTCTGCTAGCACTTAGCTGAGTTTTCTCAACACATACAAAAACCAAACGTCATAGAATAAACATTTTTAGATTATTTCATTCTAAACTAATCTCTGCCCAAACGCCACCTCTTACGTGAACCGTTCTGAAGACAGGGTTTCCTGGGCGACGAGTTGAGAGAAGCAGAGCTGTCCCGGTTATCCACGTGTGGGCATTAAAAGGAGTAGCCTTGCAGCTAATCTTAGTAACTGTAAGGGGAGAAGTCTGTTTAGCCAGCCAGGCCAAACTCTACGTCAAAGGCATCTTGGGGCAACTTCAGTGAGGGTAGCTCTCGCTACCTGGACACGCACGCAGGAAGGCGTGCGATGCTGCGGTCCCGATACCTTCTTCTTCAGGCCATGGGGGAAAATCTGGTGGGCTAGGGCTGCTTCTGGAGGCCTCAGAAGAAAAGTCAAGCCACACTTGTCTTATTACACCCTTTTTATGAATGAATGCTGGGTACTCAAACAAATAAATGTTTACTAGATTACTACTTTTTACTAGTCAGGCATGTCATTGATGTGTGGTGTGTGTGGTTCTATACATATGTATAATATATATATAATTATTATATTATATATATTATATAATATATATATATTTATATATAATATATAATTTATATATATATGCTCTCCAAAAAAACCATAGGTACTTTGATTACTGCTTTGCACACTGGCAGCATTCTCTCAATGAGCTTCATTAGTTCCCAGATTTGGGATTAAAAATAAAGGCAAACTGTTGTTGAACAAGTAGGTGTATCCAAACTTTTGACTTGTATATGTGCAGAGGCACATCTGGAGGAATCAACTTAGGAACTGCATATAAATTAGAATTTTCAGTCTGGTACATAAAATGCACATTTTTCACTTGTTTTCAGTTTCATTCACTCCTCTCACATTTCAGACAGTGTAGTCATGGACTGTCCAAGTGCTTTTAAGCACACTGCTCTCAATGGCCTTTGAGGTGAGAGAAGCATAAATTTCTGATTTCATCCATTTAAGGTAATTTTCAAATAGCTTTATTATATTTTTAATGTGTTCAGCATTTTTAGTTTTACTTTTTGTGTTTTGCCAACTTTATTGTATATGTATTGCTTTGTACTTTGTTCAGAGTTTGCTGAATTAACCATTGCCCTTTGATGCAATTATTGGTGTATGTTTAAATAAAGCTGAGACTGACAGCTGTCAGTCTGAAGTGTGCCTCACTGTGTAATGAAAATGCCCTGAAATATGCCAAGCATCCATGCAACATGATGAAATAGTCATGTAATCCAGATGTAAATCCCTAAAAAGCAACAGATGCTTCAGTTTGCTTTTCTAACACAATGTAGCAATCAAACAAGATCCAGGTGCAAAATCAGAACCACTCACATCCACCCCCTGGTTGCCACGTAAATGATGGTCAGTAATTGCGTTCCAGCAGTAGTCAACAACTCAGTGGTACATTGAAAATCTGGTTGGAGTTTAAAAGACTGAGAGGAGCACGCAGTGCTCTGTTATTTGGAAGGGGAGCTGAAACATTAACATTCACCCTGCACATTCAGGTTTCTGCATCTTTCCTCAAAAGCAGGGAGAAACTTCTTATGCAGAGGGGAGATATGTGTAGCAATGGTAAATATATGCTTCTACTCCCTATGTGTGGCAATATATACTTCATGCAGGGATGTGATAAAGGATTCACCCCCTTAGTCTTCAGTTTTTGCTTTTTGTCACACTTCATTGATTTAGATCATCATTGTATCAGACAAAAAGCACCTGAGTAAATAATAACGTGTAGTTCTCAAATGATATCATATATTAAGGGAAGAAAGCTATTCACACCAATCTGGGACTATGAAAAAGTAATCACCCCAGAAACCTGATGACTGGTTTGGACACCGTTTGTGGCAATAACAGGCATCGAGAGAGTACAATAACTGCCAGTCATTCTTTCACTTCACTGTGGAGAAATTGTAGCCCTCTCTTCTTTGCTGAATTGTTTTAATTCAGCCACACTGGATGGTTTTTGAACAAGAACTGCCTAGTCAAGGTCATGCCACAGCATTTTAATGAGTTTCAGAATCAGAATCAGCTTTATTGCCAAGTTTGTACATACAAACAAGGAATTTGACTCCGGTACACTTTGCTCTTTGGTTTTTGTTTTTGCACTACAGAATATACATATTTACAATGTACAATATACACATATATATAAATAAAAAGGTGCATTTGCAACATCTGTATGCTGTTGTTTGTATTTAATTGAATGTTCAACAGAGAAACAGCCTGGGGGAAGAAACTGTCTCTGTGGTGTGCGGCTGGTTTTTTAGTGAACAGCGCTCTGTAGCGTCGCCCTGAAGGCAGAACTCTAAACAGTTTTTTATGTGCAGGTGTGTGGGGTCTGCCAGAGATTTTAGCAGCTCTTTTCCTGACCCTAAGACCTGTATAGAGTCCTGATGGAGGGAAAGGTCAGCCCTGATGATTCTCTCTGCAGTCCTGATTATTCGTTGCAGTCTGGACCGGTCCCCCCTGTTTTGTGGATGAATCCGAACCACACGGAGATGGATGAAGACAGGACAGACTGAATGATGGCAGTGGAGAAGATGACCAGCCACTCCTGTGGAAGGTTGTACTTCTTAAGTTGCCTCAGGAAGTACAGTCTCTGCTGGGCCTTCTTCGAGCCCCAGTGTCTATGTGTAGAGACCATCTCAGGTCCTCAGAGATGGTGTTTCCTAAGAATCCTGAATTGATCAACAGCCGACACGGTGTTTGTTGAGGATGGTGAGGGGGGTGTATGGAGGTGGTGTTTTCCGAAAGGTCCACTACCATCTCCACAGTCTTGAGTGGGTTTAGCTCCAGGCAGTTCTGACTACACATCTGTGCCAGCCGATCACCTCCTGTCTGTATGCAGACTCATCACCGTCTTGGATCAGTTCCAATAAGTGTGGTGTCATCTGCAAACTTCAAGTACGATCATCTTTCATTGGACCTCTCAAAAACTTTTGTTTCATTGTCCGGATGCTTAACCCAAGTGAGCTTAAAGTTATGAACTGTTGACCAAACATTCTCTGCCAGGATTTTCTACTAGAGATCAAAATGTATGGTTCAATCATTGATGTCCAGGTCCTGAAGCAGCAAAGCAGTTCCAGACCATCACACTAACACTACCATGTTTGAGTGACTGGGTTTTTTGTGACCTTCTGGAGAAATTTTTGGCAGGCTGGCCACTCCTGGGAGGACTTTACACGTTTTCTCTATTTGTGAGCAAAATCAAAACTGGAAGAAGTCTTCAAGGGGTGAATATTTTTACAGCACTGTATGAAAACATACAACGTACCCTTTTACAGTCTAGATGGTCTGACCTTTTCATTCACCACCTTTATCAGTGAGAGCCCGTTTATCATTCCCTATGAGTGTGGCTTGCATGGGTAATTGTAAATTAAGTGGATTACTTTGCAGTGTAGTGCCCGAGGGGAATTAGAAAATCCCTGAATGGATGCACAATCCTTTCCGTCCTGTAGCCTGCAGGTCCTACAGCAGAATCAGCACTTTTTGGAGCAATATCGGTATGAGCTCCTTTGAAAGATCCTGATTTAATATCAGCTCTGTAAATTTAATAACACCAGCACTCATTATGTTTCAGTTTCCTGAAGTGGGGCCAATGTTTCAAGTGATTGGCACATTCTTTCCTGAGTGTGCTTAAAAGTAGGTCCTTTTTTGGGGTGTATGTTAGACCCTGCTTTCTTTCTGTTTAGACAAGGCAGAGGTTTTGTTCTTAATTGCAAAGTTTGAAAATAAGTGAGGGTAAAGTATATGTCAAGTTGTTCTTTCAGGGCTTTGCGTAAGATGAAACTGTGAGATGCATCCTCTGCCTCCTGGCTTCAGTGGCCTTACACCATCCAAATCCCCCAAATCAAAATCCACCTCAAACGAATTGCGGTGGAATACAAATGAGGAAGCAGTGGCTGGGATTTCTGTTTTAATGAGGACAAAAACCTATAACCACATCTACCCTGAAACGCTTCATTTGCTGCTTCCTGCTGGCCGGCGCTTCCCTGTAGAGATCTGGGGTTAAAACTGTGGAGTTTCAGAGCAGTTCACTCAGGGCCCTGGCAACAAACGATGCCCTCCCTCCCACACCCCCCAAACATTTAAACCCAGCTCAGTTTGCCCTAAAGCGATCTTGGCTCGGGAGTCGAAAGGTCACCTAAAGTAAATAAACAATGCGGAGATCACCAGGCATCCCACACACAGACTGAGCAGCACTTTGAGAGGATAGCCAAGGCTACACTATTTAGCATTCAGTAGCCTGAAGCAGTCCGTGAGGCTGGCAGTCTGAGAACAGAAAATCGTAAGTGGAGGTTTACTCCCACTCACTTGCCACAGCTTCATCAGTCACGGTGCTCTCAGCTAAACCTCGGGCTGTTTGTCACTTTGCTATTTGTGATGGTCAGGTAAGAGAACGGATAACAATATGGAAATAAATAATTGCCGCTGGTTAGGAGGGAGGTCACTCCTTTGACAACAGATTTATTACATGATGGATGTATTTCTATCTCCCTCAATGTTTACACCAGCAACATATGCAGGAAGAAGTTTCTTTTGCAAAAAAAGCAACATGGATATCAGGTCATTGACCATGAACACTTAAAAGATTTGTACTCTCCTCAATCAAAATAAAAACTGTATTGCCGAATTAGTTGAGCAAATTTCTTGCCATACTATGTAGGCAATGTTACACGTGATTAAGGTTTTATGTTGCACTTTACAGGCTATTGGTACAAAAGTACTAAAATCTTACATAGGCAGCCAGAAAGGTTCAGCTACTCAAAGAAAGGTTAACAGCTAACCAGACTCAAACCAACAGACCAAAGCTAAAGTCTTCTCTGAATAAAAGTTAATAGCTACATAGAGCGAAACAGTCGGTCAGACTCGAGCTGGAAGCTAATCAGAAGTGCCAGAGGATACTCGGACTCCAGAGTGTGTTTTGCCAAAGTAAAGTAAGCTAAGAGGTAATTCAGCTGGACTAACAGCTATTCAGAGCCAAGCTAACAATACCAGCTGCGCTAGTACGTTCTTGTGTGCTTGGCAAGTACGTGCTTGGCCAGGACAGTTGAAAGTACGTTCTTGCTGAAAATGCAAGGACGCACTACGGTAGTTCTACTATTGGACAGAGCGTACTTAACAATGTCATTGCTCAGCTAAGATCTAATCCGAATGTTTTGATAAACGGTCCTGTTTATACAGAAATGTGATTATTTTCACACTCACAATGGCTAGTAAAATAAGAAAAAAAAAATGAATTCTATATGTATATCGAATATACATAATTATTTAGGAAATACTGTCAGTACTTTTATCAAATATTTTGAAATAATGAATTAAAGTTTCATTTTTTATCTTAAAGAAAGTTTTGCTAAGGAAATAATGGTGCTGTACCACCTTACATTACTTTTTCAGTCTTCTATTATCAGTGAAGCATGATTGCCTACGAATATTATATCCTCTGCTCGCTTCAAAGAACTATTTGCTTATAAATTATTTCTTGCGTCAACTGACCAATAATAGTAGATGATGAGCAGCTTTAGAATTATAAAGTCCATTAATTCCTTCCATATTTCTTAAGTTTGCACTGGATCTATAAGCAGGAAAATTTAAAGAATTATTTTACATTTATTTTTTTTACCAACCTGCATTTGGCTAAGTTGTGGCTATACAGCTGCATGAATTATTTACAATAACTACTGAACATTAATTAACAACATTATTTTTGATTATCATCAGGTGAACATATATCAGCATAAACAGAGAAAATGTTTTTAGTAAAAAAAATTATTTATTAGAATAATAAAAAACAAACGCATTGGGCAAGTGCAGGGAATTGATACCTTGACTGTTTTAATCATAAGCAAAATTTATATAATTTAAAAAAATCAAAGGTAGATGTATAGACAGTGGAGTGGATGATGGCAGGACATGATGGTGAAGAGGATCACTAGGAGCGTTTAGGAAACTGCATCCACACCTGGAGCTGTCCTTTTCTTCTCCTGCAGAGCTGTCTGCATAGAACCATGAAAAATTGAAAATAATAGAGTTCACATTCCACTAAATTTAGGTTTACATGAAACACAGTTTATAAAATACCTACATTACCTTAAAATGTCAACATTTCTAGAGAAAAATATATTTTCTGGTACGTGCAGTTATCCATCACATATATTAAAACACTTTATATGTCCCTTTCAGCCGCTACAAACAGAAAACAGGTAGTGTATAATGTCTTAGTGAGATCAGGCTGTGGTTAGTGGGGAAAACACACTCCAACCACCCACTGAGCCTGCAGCCACCACGGCTTGTCAGTGGAGATGGCTGCTCTTAAAACTCTGGCGAACATTTTAAAGTTCGCACATTCTTGCATAGATGAGGGTTTGAGGTCTACCTTCTCATCTAAAAACATCATAAAACTAATTTTGTTTGACAAATGAAAAGTTGTGGAAAAAACAAAAATTTCTGCTCTCACCTTCTCTGCTGGTGGTGCAGTGCAAAACAAATTAAATCTGGTGAGACCGAGACCATCTTATCATCCCACAAAAAAAGGGTAAATTGTCTTGGCATTTGTTTTGACTTTTGTTATCATTCAATTTTAATATGTTAAGTTGTTTGGGGATTGGACTGGTAAACTGTCACTGAAGAGCCGCTGTTAGCAACACATCATTGACCTTTTACAATTGGAAAAATGGTGACAACAATTTTATGAAAAGTGATAGATAAAACGGTCCATTAACAAGCATTCTCTGTAACTGTCATAAAACTGTTAAGTTTGAGTTTTTTCTATGCCTAAATGGTTGATGAGTGCTCTTAAAAGATGTGAAAAGGCAACAAAATGTTTGTTTTGCACAGTATCTAAGTTATTGTGGACAGAACCTTCAATTGTGAAATTTGTTTTTACCTTTTGCAACAGCTAGCTTTACAGTTACATTAGAATTTATCCAGATTTCTCAAATTGAGATTAAGAGTGGCGTGTACTGCAGGTAAGATACTGACATTTGATAATTACCCCACACAACCCCGCTGCAGTAAACAACTAACAAAAAAAACTCATGGGAAGAAGAACTTTTCCTGGTAAATTGCAACTGACTGTGTGAGTTTTTTCACATTATAAGGTGTCGTCTCAAGCATATACACAGGCCAGGTGCATACCTTCACCAGCTCCTCACTCCAGAGATTTAGTACTTATAGCCTGTGCCTGCCTTCATAAGAACACACGCACATGCCCTTTGTCGCTGAAGGAGCCCAGCTTGTTACCTCATCCAGAGCGAAGTTTATCAGCACCTGATCAGCAGAAGCCTGAAGACTCTCAAAGGCTGTTTTGTCTTCGCTCTACTTGAAACTCCCTGAACCCACAGATTACCTTCCAGCCGTGCGTATTTGTTTACCGTGGCCTGAATTTGCAAGTCTTTATGGCATGCGGCTGTCTCTGTTGAGAAGGGATTTTCACACAGTGTATCAGTGCCAAAGAAGCCTTAGTCACCAGTAATCCAGGTGTTTGTTTAAACAACTGCTTGGTTTATTTGCTCAGTGAGGGGTCTGAACAAATTAAATCAGTGTGTTTTAATAGGAGTGGTTTTGATCTTATCATTTAGTTCACACTGATGAGATGCTGTCGAAGCCATATCCAACACATTTACTGACCAAACAAGTTCAATATTACATTGTTTCTTAAATAAATGCATATCATTTCTGTTACCTTCTTAAGAGCTTAAATGCTAAAACTACTCAAGTTTCACCATTTAAACTGTTTTCGTTCGTATCTGCCATAAAATCTTAGGAGTCTGATCAACCAGAAATAACATTCAGCTGCCATTGTTGGATTTTGTCATTTGCATTCTTTAGCTAAAGCCACAATTTGCAGAGAACTTACAAAGGATTAAAATGATGCAATTGTACAATATAGTCAGGAGAATGATGCAAAGATTGCCCACTAAAAGCAGTGGCCAATAATAATAAAAAACATGGGACAACCGTGACATTATTAAAGAGACAAGAGAGAAGGTAGGCTGGCGAGATGCAAACAGTAATATTAAAAAAATTCAGCCAAGCGCTTGTGTTCAACATGCGACAGTAATGTATTCAACACTGCTGGACTAAGTAGTAGTACTTTGTGGCAGAACGGCTGTATTTCAAACAAAACATTCAGATGTAGCTAGAATCTTCCAAAAGTCTGTGGGAGAATATGTTGTGCTCTGATGAAACCAAACGTAACCTCTGTGCTATACCAAAAGGTGCTTTTGACACACCTACAACGTTGTTTTTTACCAAAAGAATCTGTTTACTTACAAAGAAACACGGTGATGGCAGTATCATTGGCTGGGATTACTTTTATTCTGTTTGAAATTACGTTTTTTTCAAGAAGAATAAAAAAATTGAACTTTCAAACAACAGTCAGTTTTGACCAAAAATCTTCATGTTTTTTCTTAGAAAGCTGAAAGTGAATAACGAATTTATTTTTTTAACATGACAGTGAGCTAAGCTTTTGTCCAAACAAACAGCATACAGCCAGGAGTTTTGATTTCTAGAAAATATAGCTGATTAAACTCCTAAAAAACAAGTATAACTGTTTATTTCTCACAGGTCAAGAAGAAAAGATGAAGAAGGGTCCAGTCTAGATCTTTATGACCTGGTTTTGTTTTGAAATGGGAGTTTAGAAAGGGAAAATGGAAGAAGAATTTAATATAAAAAGAACCAAAAGTCTTGGAAACCACCGGGACATTCAACATACTGAGCCTGAACGTCATGGGTGAAACACGCACTGTGAGTCGGACGAGTCTATTTACTTTGTTTACTCTGTTGTTGGTGCGTATTCTACTCAGGTAGGCCCACCTCTGCCATGGCTGAGGTGTTTGGGATGACCTGCTGCTTTTTCACCTTTTACCACACTTTTTTGTTCAACTCAATTTTCCATTAATATGCTTAAATACAGCACCCTTTACAGCCAGCTTCTTTACACTGACCTTTTGTGACTTACTTTTCTTGTGGAGGACAGTCAGTAGACAGTCAGCTTTACCCCCCATGGTTGTATAGGCCACATCATAACATGTGTTTTAAAAAGTCCTTTTTCATTGGTCTTAATCTTTTTTGAGAAACTGAATTTTTGTATTTTATTGAATGTCAGACTGTCGAAATAAAATGAAATAAACTCTTTAAATATATCATATATGTGCAATGAGCCTAAAATATATATACATTCTTGAATTACCGAAATAAACTTTTTGATTATGTTCTAATTTATTGAGATTCAAATAAAACACATAAATTTGCCTTTTCATTTTTTTTCATGAATGGAAAATTAAACAATGAATGAGCTGTTGTAAATGCTGCTCATCAACCTTTCCACACCTCTTCTGCTTAGAATAAACTTTACTGCTCTTAACAAACCCTACATGAGGATTTCATTTTCTGAAATGGACTAATCAACGCCAAAGGGATGCTTTCCTCTTTTCTAACTTTTTTTTTTTTCCAATCTGCCAGATTAAAAAAGGATGTTTGACATATGTTGCTCTGTCCAGCTTCTAAGGTTTTACAGCTGCAGAGGCTTTCTTGTCCTCTCATGTTTCAGTACTGACACAGTTCTGAGGAGGAGGAAGAAAAGAGGGGATTTTTATTTTCTGTGGTGGGTATATTAGAAGTAAACACGAGGAAGGACGAGGGAGTGGAGAGCAGCAAAGCTCGTTGGAAGTATTCCCAGTCCTCCGCACCATCGATCTGAGACCACACAGCCGCAAAATGTTCCAAAACAGCTTGGATACAGGGAATAAAGTAGGAGTATATGGTGCCTTTCAAGGCAGGGCCGTCAACACAATAGTCTGCTCAAGCCACTGAATCTTCTCACCCGTATTAAAAAAAAAACGTTAATAATGGGGATGCAATCTTGTTAAAAATAACACATCTACTCAAATTACTCACATCTCCTGGTTTTAAGTGTCATTTAACAACCAGACAGGAGTTCCATCAGATTTGGAAGCAATTAAGAGAGAGCTCCTCCAGGCATAAACAAAGGCAGGAGGCGACGCTGGTAAGCTGAGAGGCTTCTCAAGGATTCCTGAAAGAAGAAACTGTGACTGTGTTAACAGATGGATGATTTAGGGAACACATTCACCTCCAGGCAGTCGGAAACTTTCCTACATGTAAACCATTTAACAAAGAATTTAACAGGATGGCCGAAAAGACACGAGCAGCTCTCTGGAACGACACTCAGGCCTCTCCATCACCAACACACTCCGACGATGAGTGCTGGCCGACCGCAGGATCCTGGCCTGCCTCCCAGCCAGCCCCGCTAATTAGTCCCCTCTCTTCTGAGCTAATTGGCTGATAAAAAATGAGGATGGCCTCTTCACCCGGCCCCGAGTGTTGTGCCACCAAATGGCAGCGAGGAGGATTATGCTGGCTTATGAGGCATGGTGACACTCGGCGAGCAACACTCCTCCACTATTAGTTTCCCTGTCAAGAGGGTCGCCTCTGCCGCGTCGCTCGGGTTTGTTAGTGGGAGAAGCTTCAGCCCGAGGTTGACTTCCAGTAATGTGTTCCTCATTAAATGCCTTGGTGCAAATTAACAAGAAGATCGTTCATTTGAGCAGACGTTGAGGTCTGGGTGATATCAGTGTCACATATTACAGAAAAATTACAAAAATATTTTTCTTTTTGGTTTTTTCTTTACTGTTGGGATTATGGGTTAGGGATTTGAGGCTTGCATGAAAAACACTCCTGACAAAAGGCCAAGCTTTGAATTCAGTCAGTCATTTTCTACCGCTTATTCCATACTGGGTCGTGGGGAAGCTGGTGCCTATCTCCAGCAGTCTATGGGCGAGAGGCAGGCTTCACCCTGGACAGGTCACCAGTCCATCGCAGGGCAACACACAAACAACCAAGCACACACTCATTCGTACACCTAAGGGCAATTTAGAGTGACCAATTAACCTAACAGGCATGTCTTTGGACTGTGGGAGGAAGCCAGAGTACCCGGTGAGAACCCACGCATGCATGGGGAGAGCATGCAAACTAATTGCAGAAAGACCCCCGGCTGGGAATCGAACCCAGGACCTTCTTGCTGCAAGGCAACAGTGCTACCAACTGCGCCACCGTGCAGCCCCAGCTTAGAACACAGTTAGGTCAAAAATAAATTAGACTTGATGAAATGCCCAGGTGGCTAAAATACAACACACTATTACTTCAACTTCAGTGTTTTGCCGTGCAAAGTCTTGAGCTACGCTTCCCTTCTTCTTCCTCTCACAGACACACCTTGCTTCCTATGCCGGAGCATCAAAAACACCATAAACAACTATTTTCAGAACCCTTTATTTCTTTGTCAAGACTCTTGAAGGAGTTCAGTGTTTCATTTCATTTATGTTCCCTGTCACTGTTTGCTGTGTTGTCTCACAGCAAGAAGGTCCTGAGTTTAATTCCCAGCCAGGGACATAATGGCTCTAGAATGAATTTTGCTTGACAATACTTTCAAGGCTTCGGTTATCCCGGATGCACCTTTTTCCAATCACACTTTTTCCTTCCATCCAACTTTCTATGAATGCACTTGGTTACAGCACTCTGTAAACAACCAGCTTCTATAGCAATGACCTTTTTGTGGCTTACCTTCCTTGTGGGGGTTGTCAATGAGATTCTTCTGGACATCTGTCAAGTTAGCGGTTTTCCCTGTGATTGTGTAGCCTATGACCCAGACTGAGAGACCATTTAGAGCACAGGTGTCAAACTCCAGTCCTCGAGGGCTGCTGTCCTGCAACGTTTAGATGTGTCTCTGCTTCAACACAACTGAATCAAATAACTAGGTTAATAGCAGGACTCTGGAGAACTTGACTGCATACTAAGGAGGGAATTCAATCATTTAATCAAAGAAACTTCATGTCTTGTTAAAACAGCTCCAGTCTCAAAAATGACATGGCACTATAAGATACCATTATTTAGGTAACCCTTAATCCTCCATCACTTTAACTTAAAAAGGATCTTATGTTTTAAATAAATTAAACTCAGTTGATTAGCTTTTAGCTGCAAAACCAGTCTCTGTATTATCAAAGTGAAGACGCTAAGAGAGTTACCTGCAGGTCAGATATTTATTGGTCAAAAACTTACTGTAAAACTATCCCTTCAACACTCACTATAAACACTTCAGTGTTTCGGTCTACACGTAAAGCACAATTTAGCAAAGAACTAGGTCTGAATTGGATTTCTAAAAACTTTATGAGCAACTAGAAACAAAGGCATGATTTGTTCCTTGCTCCGTAACTGAATCTGTTAAAAACGGCAAAGATAAAGGTCTAATGTACAGAAAAGGTATTTTACCACCAGCTAGGTAATTTCCAGACAGCTGTTAGCTAAAAAAATGGCATATAGTAGAGGATTAACTGAATTATGGCCATTCCCTCAGGCTCTGTTTAGTTTTTTTATTGTTTGTTCTTTTATTTATTAAAAAACTTGAAGCATAGAGACTTTTTCTTGGCAGGTTAAGCGTGTTTATGGATGAATGGATCGATTTGATTTATCCCAGCCTATAACTTCTCTTTGTTGCAGTAGCTAACATAAAGCATTGTGTGGTAAGAAATAAATTTCAATTCAATTTGGTTTATTTATATAGCGCCAGCTCACAACACATGTCATCTCAAGGCACTTTACAAAGTCAATTCAATTGAATCATACCGATTTTAAAGTCAGGAACATACATTCCAATTGATCCTAATTACCAAACAATGCAGTCAGATTCAGTTTATTTAGATTGGTTAAAACGTTTTTCTATTTAAGGAAACCCAGCAGATTGCATCCAGTCAGTGACTTGCAGCATTCACTCCTCCTGGATGACCATGTAGAGACAGTGGACAGTCACTGGCGTTGACTTTGCAGCAATCCCTCATACTGAGCATGCATGTGGCGACAGTGGAGAGGAAAAACAGGAAGAAACCTCCAGCAGAACCAGGCTCAGTGTGAGCGGCCATCTGCTACGACCGACTTTGAGAAAGATAAGAAAAACATTAATGGTAATAGATCCTTAAGTGGCTTCATCGCGGAGAGAAAGGCAGCTAAGCAGATGAACTCTGAGTCAGTTTTCAAGTCTAGAGTCTGAAAGAGAGCACATAGTTAGTCACAGTAGAAGCTCAGTCAGTAGCCATGTCTAGGAGAGAGAAAGGGTTAAACACTGAAAGACAGGGCCATGTGGATCATCATGGTAGAGGGTGAGCATTAAGTTGTTGCCAGCAGAAGCTTGGAGGATTTCCCTCTCCAGAAAGGTGTCACAGGTAGACACAGAGTCAGGCCAGGTGTAGCTTCTAGGAAGAGAAAAGAGAGAGAACAAAGTTAAAAACTGAAATAACAGCAAATAATGGGAAATTGGAGAGTAGTGTGAGAATGTAGCAAAGAGGGTGAAAGTGGACATTAAGTCCTCCAGCAGCCAAGCCTATAGCAGCATAACTACAGAGATAGCTCAGGATAACCTAAGCCACTCTAACTATAAGCTTTATCAAAAAGGAAAGTTTTAAGCCTAGCCTTAAAAGTAGACAGGGTCTCCGCCTCACGGACTAGAACTGGGAGCTGGTTCCACAGGAGAGGAGCCTGATAACTAAAGGATCTGCCTCCCATTCTACTTCTAGAGACTCTAGGAACCACCAGTAAACCTGCAGTCTGAGAACGAAGTGCTCTGTTAGGAACGTATGAAACAATCAGATCTCTGATGTATGATGGAGCTAAATCATTAAGGGCTTTATATGTGAGGAGGAGAATTTTAAATTCTATTCTGGATTTAACAGGGAGCCAATGAAGGGAAGCTAAAGTAGGGGAAATATGATCTCTCTTTTTAATTTTCATCAGAACTCTTGCTGCAGCATTTTGAATCAGCTGAAGGCTTTTAACTGCATTTTGTGGACATCCTGATAGTAAAGAATTACAATAGTCCAGCCTTGAAGAAACAAATACATGGACTAGTTTTTCAGTAAAATCTACATTTAAATAAGAATCAGTAAACGGACAAATACATTGGACTGTAAAAGGTGTAAAATTAGCTAACTGTGAAAAGAATGAATCAGATGTGAAAGTGGCGGCAGTGTCATCAGAGGGGAAAGATTTGATAGAAAAGTGGAATAAATCACTTTTGAATCAAATTACAGATATATTAGGATTTATTTAAATGTTCTGCATTTTTTGCACAATACTGCAACTCTGTTATTTGTACCCCTTGAACGTCCCATTAGAGGACGTATATGTGTAGTACATTCACATTTTTATTTGTAAAACAAACAAGAATTTTTCTTCCACTTTATAAATATAGACTTCTTTGAGTTGATTTGTGACAAAACTTTTGGTTGTAATGTGACAATGTGTGAATAAAGTTTCACACGTCTCGTATCGTTTCCTGTACAGGGAATGCCAAGAATAAATATGAACGATGAAAAGTAGATGTCTCTCAGCAACTTGTGTGAACTAAAACGATATTTAACAGAGGAAAGCAAAACAGAAAATAAAACGAAAAATAGAAAGTCCTAATTGTTATCTTATTAAAAGAGTAAAATGATTTTTTGTGTTTCGCTTTGTTTTTTATCCTCAATTATAAAGTTACAATCAGATATAATAATAATTTACATAGGCGGATGACTCCGGTTATGAATGGGTGCTTTCCTCCAAGTCCCGCCCTCTCCGTTCTCACACACGGACCAATCAGCGGCGCCGCTTCCCCTCGGTGGGACGTCACGTCAGCTGGCGTCGAGTCGGGATTGGAATGTTAGTGACCAACAATCGGAACAACTGAGCACTCGGTAATTGGACACTCAGACCGAGGAATCCTGCCGTTTCCCCCCAACATTTCCCCAGCTATTCCTCCACTTTGAGGCTACCGCTCGCTTCCCTCTCCTCGGCCGGATAACTTCGCCTGTTCCGCTTCTCTCTTCCGATGAGATTTTTTGATATTTCTGAGGGAAATAGCGGAGGTAATAAATAAGCAGAGAAATGCAGGGATTTGTCAGGTTACAGTTGGACCGCTGAAGCTTCTCCCGGTGTTTTCAGTTCTTCCTAACCAGTAAGCATGGAGCGATAAAAGGACTACATCCACCCCGAGAGGCGTTCACACCGCCAGGTTTTTTTCCGCGCGGTGTTTAACATCCTACCCGGGTTGTACCTTCACGTCTGGGAGAGCCTCGGGGACCCCAGTCGCTCTCTCCCCGTGGAGCTCCAGTCTCGTAAGACCAACCTGGATGAGGGGAAGCAGCCGCAGCTCAGAGGCTCCGGACAGGTCCTTGTAGGTGCGTTGTTGGATGTGGTAAAACTCCACAAAAGCGGTCAAAAATCGCCCACATGCGCTGGATCATTCGCCGGATCTCGGAGCACAACACGCAGAAGGGGGGTTGGGGATGGAGCGATGCAGCAGGGGCTGGTGAGAGCCTAACTTGGGGCCACTTTAGCTTTATTATTCCTGAGCAACTCGCCTCTGTTCCCGGGACACATGCAGGCCAAAAAACGCTACCTGATCCTGCTGTCCGCCGGAGCGTGTCTGGCGCTGCTCTTTTACCTCGGAGGGGTTGAGCTTCCAGCAGCCAGGAGGAGCCGGCAGGACCGCAGCAGGAACGGGTACCGGCCCGAGCAGCCGTGGCCCCACTACTCGGACCCTTTACACGCATTCATGGCCTGGGATCAGACGGACACCGAGGATTACAACCTGCACATATCTCCGAGGCAGAAACGGGACGTGAACAGGAGCGTTTACAGAGGCAAGAGGTGCCGCATGGATTCCTGTTTTGACTTCTCTCTGTGTCAGAAGAACGGCTTCAAAGTTTATGTTTACCCCCAGCAGAAGGGGGAGAAGATCTCTGAAAGCTACCAGAACATCTTATCCACTATCGAGGGCTCCAGGTTTTACACCTCAGACCCGGGGCAGGCGTGTCTGTTCGTCCTGAGTCTGGACACTCTGGATCGGGACCAGCTGTCCCCTCAGTACGTCCACAACCTAAAGACAAAGGTCCAGAGCCTGCCTTTGTGGAACGACGGCAGGAACCACCTCATATTCAATCTGTACTCCGGCACCTGGCCAGATTACACGGAGGATCTGGGCTTTGAAATCGGCCAGGCCATGCTGGCCAAGGCCAGCATCGGCGCGGAGAACTTCAGGCCCAACTTTGACGTGTCCATCCCGCTCTTCTCCAAGGAGCACCCTCGGACCGGAGGAGAGAGGGGTTTCCTGAAGTACGACACCATCCCGCCTTTCAGAAAGTACATGCTGGTGTTCAAGGGGAAGCGCTACCTGACCGGGATCGGCTCGGACACTCGGAATGCCTTATACCACGTCCACAACGGGGAGGACGTGGTGCTGCTCACCACCTGCAAGCACGGAAAGGACTGGCAGAAGCACAAAGACGCACGGTGTGACAAGGACAATGCAGAATATGACAAGTAAGCTGGATTTCATGACTTTTAAAAGCATGCGTTTAAACCTTTGCGCAACTGTCTGTGTGTAAAAGTGCGTCTTTGCATCCAGACCAGGGACTTAATGTTCACAGCTCTCATTCCTCTGCAAGCAAATGTCAACCTTTGCCTGCAGAATAAAGGAGTTCTAGACGTTTTCAGGTTATGCATCCAACTGTTTGCAGGGTGGGGCTCTGCAGAAGTTATGTGCATGGAGTCATGTATAGAGATGCATTTATCCGATGATTTGGGGAAGATTTTCTTATCTATGGTTTTCATAAAGTGTCCAGTTTCTCCTTAGGGACTAAAGGAAGATTTAAAAATGGCAATCATTTCCTGGTGTGGGCTGTCAGTAATTATTTATATTAGGAGCTGAGATGACATCACCCCAGTTATTTGAGAGAGGAGGATAAAATAATTCTAGAGTTGTGTTTTAGCATGGCTAGCATTAATGAAACAGCTGTCTATGCATGTTTGTGTTCCTAGAGAATTTAGATCTGGCAGCGTAACTTTGAGATTGCTAAGATGCTGTCGAGATTTCCAAATCCAACATGTTCCATAACAGACCAAGGTTGAAAGTTGAGGGTAAAAATGGAGCACCTTGGTGCTAAACCTTCAGCCTTCCTATTAACTGCTGAAAGTCTTGCTCTCTTTTGCTTTCTTGCTGATTAAACCACAGACATGTCTTAACATGAAAAAACTTCCCTTTTTAAATAGCTTCTTTCATCTGTTTAATCCACAGGCTTGATTTGGCTGATTGGTCCGTGTGTGGCTATTAAAGGCACTTGCTAGTCAGATGCCAACAGTTGACTTTTCAGTGTTTCTCAGTCCAGGAGCCACCACGGCAATCACTGCAAACGTTTTTAAGGCACACTGTGTGCTTAACACAACACGCTCAGTTAAAAACAAAATAACCTTCAAATTACTCCCAGATCATGTCCGTCTGTGAATTCCTGATGCATTTTAAAGGCATGATCATAACTAGAGGTGTATGGAAAGGTCAAACTATATGAATTTCAAATAGCTGGTATTTAAGTTCATTAATAAGCAATAAATCAAATTAGGTATCATCAATATAAAGTCAAACCAAACGGCCTCATAGGGCCAGATTTATTCAAAGCAGGATTTTACTCAGATTTTAAACAAAAGGGGCTTCCCAAAATTACCTGAAAGTTAGATTACATTAGGAATCAATAACCATGGTTACTAAAGGTCAACTAAAAGCCAACCCAAACAAACTCAAGTTGTCCTCTGGTCCGCCGGATGGTGCTTCGCCTTGGGTTTCGCTTCCTACTTTTCTCAGAAAGGATCTGTATAGCTTTTCCAATAAAAATAATCTGCTGAATATGTGGGACTAAGGTTATTTATGATTTGTAAATTAATATCAACTCTAAAATTTACCGTTATTCACAGCAGAGGCTTTTAACTGGAATGATATAAAGCTCTTTTTTGCTCTTCGTCAGCTTTCGTTCATTTGAATTTGGGAGTGTTGGTGGAATCTGTTCTGCTGGTAAGAAAAACGCGTTTTATAGTATCTGCGTTGGACCAGGAGAGAGAAACAGTCAGGCTGTGGCGATGTTGTGCAGGTGATAAAAACCATCGTTGGTAACATTTTTACTGTGTGGTGCAAAATTTTCCTTGAAAAATCTGTTGGCCTGATGGGTTCATCGCTAGAGGGGAGCTGTGGGAGCTGCCTTCAGGGTAAAGGTGACAGATTAGAGACAGTTACTTTTATTAATTTATAAATCATATATTTTACAAAGTTTACCCAATTTTCGTGCATAATTTGTTTATATAAGTGATTATGCAGACCTGATTCTGATACCTGTAGGTCATGGTCTCAGCATGACTGGTTTACTCCCCACCTCAGCTAGTCTGTTGGCTCCCCTGGACATGTCCTTGTCTCGCTCCCTCCTTTCCTTTCCCTTTATTCCCAAGCAGAAATCCACGTTCCCCGCTCCACTAACAGGGAGCACTGCAGCCTTTACAAGGATATGCATGGACACGGCTGATTTGCACCATGTATTTAGTGCAAATTAAGTGAAAGTCAACCGAGGCAGCTTGAAACTATCGTTAACGGACCTTATCCTTTCGTACTTGCAGGCTCCATGCTGTGCAGTTTATGTAAGGCTGTGGCGTGCAACACCTTTGATTGAATTATAAAGTCATTTGGTGCAAATAAATCAGTCATAAGGGGTTAATTACAGCTTTAATTTGCAGGCGTTAGTGGCATCGTCTCTATTTGGCCCCCAGGGACAGTCAATTACCTCTAATTTTGGAAGCCCCGGTTTTGTCAAGGTGGTAATTAATGAACCCCCCCCCCCCCCCAATGGGTTCAACAGCTGTAAAGGCTCGGTATGTTTTAAAACAGAGGGCGGTGTTGTCTCAGGTTCACAGGGTTGAACTTAACTGTCAGGTCGTCTCCTTTGGGAGTGACAAAGGTTTGATTTGGTTTCGTCGGCATGCACAGAGCCTGGGTGGACCGCAGGCATGTGATAACATTTGTCGGCATTGTTTTCAGAGGGTGTGTTTGTGTCTAACTGCAGCGAATAGAAAGTGAGCATCCAGACATATTTCAGTTCGCCCTGTCAGAGAGCCGGGGAGATAGAAGCTGCTGGAGTTTTCAACTCAACACGTTTCGCTGAGAGGGAAAGCCACTTTTCTTGAACTCAGAGTGAACTCAAGAACCTCACAGACTGACTCGTAAAGTGGAAAAGAGCTGGAACAAAACTTCACAAGCACACACTTGTCTTTCCATTCGTCACCCTGTTCTCTCGCTCCTTCCACTGTCTCCGTGCCTCTGGATGCCCTGGGCTCGCTGTCATCCGGAGACATTTCATCCTTTATCGGACATTCCAGGCGTTTCTGGACGTCCTACCTCTGCTCTGTGCGTTGCCCTGTCTCTCAACCGATCAAGCTTCTTCTGCGGATCTTCCGATCAGGTCAACGATCCAGCTGATGGCAGTAGCTCAGGGAAATCTGAGTCTTTGTTCCACTGTAGTGTGTTTTACAGCTGATTTACTTTGATCAATATCACTTCCTGTTAGTCGCTTCATTTCCAGCTTCAGAGCTATATTTGATTTCTGTTCAGCCAAAAAAAAAACCTCAGAAAATCTATTTTAATTTTCTATGCAGCACAGATCTTGTTGAGTTTAAAGTTTGCTTTCTGTTCCCTTTCTGAGCTCCTCTGTGGTTTAAACTTCTGCATGAAGCACATTTTCTTTTTCAGAGCAGATTAAAATCTGTGCTCAGTTTGCAAATTTACTCTGGTAACAAAGTTCAACCCATAAATGAGAGTCTCTGCTCCTGTTATGATTTAGGAACCGGTTTAAAAATTAATCAAACTGATACCTTTTTTCTTTTTAATCAACTCCAAAGCCCTGTGGGTGCCGACCCACGCTTTGCAGAAACCCTGACAGAGCCCTCTCAGGTAAATGGATTTACATGCAGTCAAATGAGTGATGCTTGCTGCTGCCTCGGTTCCAGAGGCTTAGCGGGGAAACCGAGGATGCCTCACAGGGAAGCGGGGCTGCACAGGAATGCATATATGTGTCAGAGCGGCCTGGTGCACGGCCAAGGCAGGTCGAGCAGCTGCAGACTGCAAGCACATACCTGGGAGCTTGTTTAATGTCAATGCATATCCACCTGCCAGCGTGTGTTCAGGCTCCTCTCTTCCTGAGGAATGCAGCTGGACGTATATCATCCTGAAAATGTCTCCCGCCCTCCAGTGCCCCACACACACACACACAAACCCCACTACGCTCCGTACATTCATCCGATTGATTTTCTTTGCTGTAATAGCCTTCAATTGGAGTCAATCCGGTCCACTTCCATAGCCGAGCACTGATGAAAGGGGCCCATTCACCGCTACATTATCCAGGGAGTTTTCACAACTGCTGACAATAATCCTTGGAGAGGACGGTGGAAGACTCTTATGGGCTCTGTAATTGTAAAAAAAAAAAAGTATTTAAGTTGGCAAAAATCTTGCGGCTTGTGCTGACTAAACCTCTTTAACCAGAATACATCGTAAAGAGGATCATTTCTCCTTGTTTTTAGTGATTCCACAGGTGCACAACCATCCTTTCTCTTTATAAAACAGTAATTAACACAAATGATTACGATCATGTATTATGTCACATTCAGAGAGTTAAATGCTTCTCCAGTACTTTGCTTCGTAGCATACTTAATGGACTCCTGTGCAGCCTGGAAAATTCTGGAATAGGTTTGGATAAGTTAGTTGTCATCGTTCTTTAAGTCCTTTATGAGATCCAGCGTTTCCTCTGCCTGTATGGAGCAAACAGTAGTGTAGTTCAACTCCTCCCCCACCTGTTGCTGGCTGGACACAGGCATCTAAACCTTGTTGTCGACAGGCTTTTTGCTTTTTAGTAAAAACAACTAAATCATGTCATACATTTTTGTTTTATATTTTATGTAAAAACTGTAATACTGTGAAGCATGATATTTAAACTGAAAAATATACCATGAGAATCTCAAACCAGCCGATGCCTAGTCTGCAACGTTTGACATCTGTGCCCTATTTCATTATCCGAAAACTGTATTCATCCAGTAATCTCCTTCCATCCATTTGTGTCACCTTGTCCATCCTTCAATCCGTCCACTAGTCCATCCCTTAGTCCTACCTTTCTTTTGTTAATCTGTGTTCATCTTTCCTTAAAACCATCCCTCTATTCAGCTGTTTGTCCATCTAGTCAACATTTCTCTCCGTTCTTGTGTCTATCTTTCCATCCGTTTGTCCTCCCATCTGCCAGTCTGTCCCTTAATCCATCATTCTGCCCGTCCATCCAGTTGTTAATCTATTTATAATTTCCTCCATTATTCCATCTATCCGTCCATCCATTTATCAGTCTGTTCACCCATGCATCCATGCATTTGTCCATTCATCAGTTTGTCCCTCCTTCCTGTCTTGGGTTTCCATTTCCTCTATTTAAAGCCTGACCACAAACTCGTACCTGACGTGTTGTATTTAAACTTTCAAAATAGGCTTAAAGGGGCTTAAAGAGAGTCTGGAAAAGTAGGAAAATTTAACATGAAAAGGTGCAGGAACCCTTCAGCCGTGCATGTACGGTTGGAGCTCCATGTCCTTTTGGCAAGCAGATTATCCTGCAGAAATCAGAAATGCTAGCTCATCTAATATCCCGAGTTGCTTCATTATTTCGATGGAGTGTGCCATCAAAGTCTGACAGGACATTTCTGTGGCTTAGCAGCTGCGTCATCATTCCCCCATTTAGTGCTTAACCAGCTTTGTTGACTCGTATTGACTTTGTACTTTAGCTACTTCCCGGGCCGCCGCTGCTCAAGGTCACCCAGGGAGTTGGAGAACTTAAAGGAAATCAAGAGGAGTGAATGAAAGATTAATAGAAATTTGAGAGGAGGCACTGAAGCTGTTTATGGAGGCCTCTGCTCTGAAGGAATGAGTGGGTTGGAGTGATGGTAATCCCTGTTAGATGTCGGGAATATTTATCTTGTTGTGGAGTTTATTTTTTGCCATTTAGATGACAGGAGCACCAACCAAGCACATACCTGTGTGGGATCAGCAGATAGTGAGTGACAGGGAATAATAAGAAGCCTCTCACGCTCCTTCTTTGTTCTTTCCCACACTCCTCCTTCCCACTCTGATGTATGATGATCTGGCTCTAAAACATCGCCACGTTTCCCTTTCTCGGACACAGTCGGTGTGGACAGAAACTCAGCAGAACAAGAGCGGGTCGTAGCCACAGCGAGGCACCCCCCACCCCCTCCCTTATCTCGGTGAAACACTGTTATTATGAGTGGGAACAGCCGCTCTCACGTGAATGTCAGCGCGCCGACTGTAGCTTCCTGTTGGAGATTTGTAAGTGGCTGAGCGGCAAGCAAACAAACATTTGTGCTGCTGCAGGAGAGGGTGTCACACATCTCAGGTTGCCATTGTTTGTTTTTTCTGTGCTCAGATTAATAAATCATGAATATTTCATTATTGCCTGCTCTCTCCCAGATAAAGCACCCAGCTCGTGATGGAGAATGCTAATGATGCTCAGGATCATTAGTTAGAATGCAGTGCAGTGTAATTGGTGCTCTTTGATATTTTGGTGTGTGCATGTGTGTAAGAGACAGATTTAGGCCTAAAACTACACAAAACCTCTGTTTGTTATTCCATCTTATCAGGCTGCTTAACCATTTCAAATCCCCCCTCTTGCAGCTTCTGATAGCTCTGCCGTGCCCTCCGCTCATTAAAGTCGAGTCAGCTGTGTGCTTCAGTGGTAATGTGTGGGGCAAGTCGGTGTGTCAGCGTAGTTCCTGACCCTGTTTGCCCTCTCCAGCTGCGGGCTTTTAAGTCACCGGCATTTGTTTTCAGTTATTTTGTGTTCTGAAACCTGAAGCTTAAATCTTAAATGCTATCACTGCAGGAATGTGCTAAACTCCTTGTCCATGTTGCAACTAGGGCTGGGCGGTTCTTGTTAAAATGTGGTCATTTTGAGATTTATTTATCAATGTGTGATTGCATTGCAGGAGGGGAATTAAGCTGTGTTGGTCAGTTATTGAGCCATATTAGTACAAAAATAGTTTAATAAGATTGTCCTGCTGGAGGTAGCTGTACAGTGTGATCATAAAGAGAAGGACATGGTCAGCAACAGTGCTCAGGTAGGCTGTGGTTGTTTACCACCACCAGCCTGAAAACCCTTTTTGGG